>MVGT01001698.1:309901-334393 GCA_002174775.1 Macleaya cordata | reverse complement strand
AACTTTGCGGCTTCATCATCCTGAATGGAGCAGTTGAAATGAAATTGTTGAAACAAGGAAGAGTCAAGATCAGTGTCGAAATCAGTGCCGAAGATATTTGTGAAGTAATTGACACATTCAGTGGCAATGTCGGTCTCAATGTCGAGTCTGGTTCCAGCAGAGTCGTAGAGGACAAGGATCTTATTTCTGGATCGCCTCTCCTTAATAGAATTATGAAAGAAGGTGTTATTATTATCCTTCTGGTCCATCCATTTAATTTTGGCCTTCTGGTGTAACATCGAGCCTTCCTTGCGATATTTGGACGCATAAACATGCACATCCTGTCTCTCGTTGGCTGCAAGGATGGGGCAATGTGGGGTAGCTTGTAGAGCCCTTTGGAGAGACTCCATCTGGGACTTTGCTTGCTGAACCTGGGTAGAGTAATTGCAGAATCTATCCTCTTCCACACAATTCGGATTCTTCTCCTAAACTAGGTTTCCAAATGTTTAGTATGGCCTGTGCTCCATTATTTTTATACTCACCCCTGGTGGTCACTACAGCATACTAACGGATACATAAAAAATAAAAAAATAAAATAAAAAAGGACTTAACTATTCACCACTGAACTCTTACCATAATTATAGTTTACCACATACTATTTTTTCCAACACCGAAACTTCCAAATAGATCACGATGGAGGTGAAATGTGGAGGCTGGAGATAGGCTGAAAGGCGGTGGTGGCGGTGGTGATGGACGGTAGTAATGAACTCCTGCGCACTACCAAAAATTCAATTGGTACCAAAAGTACACTCCCAAAAGCAATTCATCGATCTCACAATGCATACAAATAAAACCCATTAAGCATGCCAGTGTCAGTTTAGATTCAGGTTCAATTCTTAACATAGGCTTACCTCTTAAAAATAAAAATAAATAGAAAATGTAAAAAAAGTCCCTGAAAAAAAACCATTATGATTTTAGTCCTTGTTTTATAAATTTAGTCCCTACTTTTATGATTTTTATTTCCAAAAGTAGGGACTAAATTTATAAAACAAGGACTAAAATCATAATGACTTTTTTTACAGGGACTTTTTTTTCAAAACCCCAAAAATAAATAAATAAAACCCAACAAAAGCAAAAATCATGAAAACGAATATCGATAGATGTGATTCATTATCCAGTTTTAGAAACATCAAATATAAGTTTTCAATTTCATGGACATTTATCAGAAAAACCAGGACCTCCAAAGTAGAAATGGTAACCATAATCAGAATCTTTATTATCCTGAACGTGCACATCGTAGCAATTTGAATTGGTAACGTATGTTTTAAGCATCTCAAGCTTCTCTGGGTCTTCTCTCAAACCGTTGGTTTCATCAATGATTCCGAGATTGCGAATAAAACTTGCTTTTCTTGGTCCTTCGGAGGGGAAGTGACCGCTGCCCATCTGAGTCGTCGTATGCCGGCCGCCTGACCGTGTGTTTATTATCTCTCCTCCCCATTGTACATTGGTTGCCCCTGTTGATAAAGTTGTGAAGATGGAGTTGGGCCAGTATCCTATTGCAATACCTTGTATCTTCACCCACCAATTTCCTAGGTTTTCATCCTGCAAAATACATTTTGCATGGTAAAACGGACTAGAATTAAACAGAATTGATCATAAACTAGAACAGAACTCATATTTCAATTTAATTATTACCTTGAATATAACAAGGGATATATCGAATTGTTGACCATTGTAGATTGAAACCGGTTTTATAGCGGAACCAAGAAGGAATTTTGTGTTTGTTTGAACAAAACCTGGGCAGTCAGCATTGTAGCAACCTGTGCTTTTGTAGTTGTCACTCTTAACATACCAAAAGTAGTTCAAAAGATCTGTTAGTTAACGGATTCACCAAATTTAAGATTCTGAAAGTTAAAAAAAAAATAAAAAAATCATTATAAAACTTTTAAGGGAATTTTGGCCAAAAACCCCTACTTGAAAAACGTTTTAGGATTTAGCCCAACAAACGTTTTCTTTTAGTCTAAGGCCCAAGGATAACTGACTGAAACCCTCTCGGAGAGGGTTTCACTGAAACCCTCTTCCTATAAATTACACACACTGAAACCCTCTGACTGAAACCCTCTTGGGCCTTAGACTAAAAGAAAACGTTTGTTGGGCTAAATCCTAAAACGTTTTCCAAGTAGGGATTTTTGGCCAAAATCCCCAACTTTTTTAATTTATTGCAAAATTATGTGAAACATATAAGTGTTTTTAATGTTATTCTTTTTATTTACGAATGGTATAAGTGAAAAACAAATAAGAGTGATTATTATACTTACAGTCCAATATAAAAACCACCGGGACTCGTAGTCGCCGTATTTTAAATAATTGACCTAATAAAATTACGAAACAAGCAGATTAGTGGGCTGAATTAAGGCCATGCTTGGTATGCAGGGAAAATTTACATCTGCAGTTATTTCCGGTCAAAAGCTACTTGGCATGGTATTCCTCTGCTAGTTAGGATACCTATGGCCTTGTTTGTCAATGCAAACTACCGCTACCATAGTGGTGGTAATTTGCATTCTGCAAAATTTCCCTACATACGAAGCAGGGCCTAATAAAAAGATGGGCTAAATTATCAATTCTAAAAAATTAAATAAAAAAAAAACATTTGCGACTTACAATCCATCCAGCCTCCACAGTATTTAAGGTATTGTCGTTTGGATCACCGGCAGAGACCCATATCTGAGATATACTTTCTTCCAATTGTACTCCTAAACTAGGTTTCCAAATGTTTAGTATGGCCTGTGCTCCGTTATACTTGTCGTCACCCGTGGTGGTTACTACCGCATACTAACGAATTTATATAAACCAAAAAAAATAAATAAATATTAATATATTTTTAAAATTAATTCATTTAAACTATACAAAAAAAATTAGAAAATAAAAACAGATTATACCTCATGATTGTTTCGTTCATCTGCCAATATTGAAAAGTTTTGAGCCCTTCGAATGGGGACGGTTCCTTCCGGACATTTTCCGTACTTGTGCCAAGTTTGTAAAAATTCAACCTCTAATTCGTCTGTTTTCATCCCGGCCGGATATGAACTTGGTTTTATCTGTTCAATAATAATAATAATAATAATAATAATAATAATAAAAAGAAATCCACTTTATTAATAAATAAAATAAAAATAATTTTTAGATTTAATTATGAAGCAAATTAAGGTATTTTATGTAACTTTTTTGGTACAAAATAACCAAATTAATCGTTTGGTGACAATTTTAAGTAATGTGGAATAAAATAATTTTAATTCATTTGTATATGTTTATATGTGGTTTGGCGCACGTGGTTCCTCGTATTTGGTATGTTCTTTACGTTGAGAGGTGAATATATTAGAGGAGCATTATTGTAATTTTAGATAAATAAAATAAGAAATCTCAAAAAAATAAATATGGTGTGAAAAATAAAAAAAGACCTGTAATGTATGATTATGAAGCAAAGGATGATCAAAAGCTGGTTGTTTGTATATATCAAAACAATCGATGATTTCGCCATCTTCACCCTGCAAAAAAAAAAAAATAATAATAATAATAATATTACTTGAATGACATTAGTCCCACGCCGTGTCCAAAAAATATTTTTTAAAACTAAAAAATAAATAAATAAATAAATAAATAAATAAATTGAAATGATCGACCACAATTGATAGTAAGTTTATAACCTGAATGGTCTTGATAATGGCTTTGTTGGTTTTTGCTTTTTTCACAGTATTTGTAATCGCTCTTCCCTCGACAAATTCATGAATTAAAACATGAACTATCAGCACACATACGAGTATTTGACGCCCTAATTCGACAGGGTTCGCCATTACAATTTTTCGTTCTCGTACTTAACTACTCGTATACTATATTTGATCAAGTATAATT
This sequence comes from Macleaya cordata, assembly GCA_002174775.1. Lineage (NCBI taxonomy): Eukaryota > Viridiplantae > Streptophyta > Magnoliopsida > Ranunculales > Papaveraceae > Macleaya > Macleaya cordata. The sequence continues at coordinate 330,505 of MVGT01001698.1, read as the reverse complement.
TTAATTATATTGAATTGAAGGGGGTTGAATGCAAGCCGGGGTTTATAAAGATGTGGATTTTCCATTTTTTTTAGAGCTTCTGGTGAATTATTTTTTTGGTAAGAATCCTTGAACACCAGTTTCTAAAAAGGATTTTGTCAAAATTTAGCAAACCCTAGATTTCAATCGAAGATCCTATTATTTTTGGCTATAATATTTAAAACTTATTATATATGGTTTTAAATTGTTTCTTTTATTTGCACTTACTAGTTACTATTTTCATTGTTGATTTACTAAAGAAAAGAAAAATTAGAATATATGTCGCATGAGCCTCATGAGCACGAATGTAAACAAAGTGTAAAAAAAGTAAAGTGTTAAAACTAAGGAAGTCTAAGAATAAGGAAGTTGTTAAATTTTCTTTTCATTTCTTTTGTAAAACGGCAGTAAAGTGTTAGACCTAGAGCGCGAAACAAAAGCATTGGAGCAGCAAATTAAAAATGTCCCAAATTTTGGAAGAAAAATGCTAAACTTACTGCATTTTCTTACTGCAAACCTTATTGCCTAATCATCCTACGGTTCTCAATAATTTCATATCCCTCGTGATTTACATCATTCTCAAATTGACGCAAATACCTTCTTAAATAGCCTTTGCGGTACAGTTTTGGGATAGTAATGAGAGATTTGTGTGGACTTGGTTTAGCAATTAGCGCAAAGAGTATCTAATCAACTGCATCATGGCCTGGGCCACTTTCGACCATCTTGAACGATGGCTACTATATATGGTAATTATTGTTGATGTTTTTCAATTCTTTGGATGCAATCGTGAAAAAACAAGATCCAACCCAGAAATGAAAAGAAATTGTTTCCTCTGTTTTCAGAGGAATTGTATTCATTTATATAGTTACATCTTCTTTTTTGAAAACTTGTTTTCAAGCTACGAATCAATAGTAAAGATGTCAACGGGTCAGTTCTAGTTCGGTTATTAAACTACTTAGAACAACAAGAACCTATTAAAAAGCTAGAGTGGGTTCTGGTTCTTGTCGATTTTTTTTAAATTAAAAGTTGATTCTAATATCTGAAGTCCATTCCAAATATCGATTAAAATATTGAAAATAAATTTAAAAAATCGGTTTCAATAAAAAATGGATTGGAGTGATCAATTTCTTTAATATTATCTAAAATTCTTAAATGGAGAAATTAGTCAAAAACTCCTACTTAAAACTCATTTTAGAATTTAGCCCAACAAACGTTTTTTTTTAGTCTAAGGTCTTTGGATAACTAACTGAAACACTCTCCGAAGAGGGTTTCAATCTGTGTATAAAAGGGTTTCAGTCGTTAAATTACACAGACTAAAACCTTCTTCAGATAGGGTTTCAGTCAGTTACCCGGAGACCTTAGATTAAAACAAAACCTTTGTTTAACTAAATCCTAAAATACGTTTTAAGTAAGGGTTTTTGGCCAAAATCTCCTTTTTAAATTAATCTAAAATAGATTTGATTGATTAATTTTTTTATTTTTATTCTCACAACTTTTATTTTTAAGCGACGTGCGAGGCCCGCTTTGTTAATCTACAAATCAAACCATTGAGATTCTTTCCAAAACTAATTAAAGAGTATTCATCCTATATTCCATTAAAAAAAAGTTCACGTTGGTCAAAATTCAATTAAAAAAAATATCATTCTTGTGGTTCACATTAGAATAAAATATAAATTAATTTTTGGAATCAAATTGAGTGATTAATAAAAATTAAATATTAATTATCCTTTTTTCATGGTGTTATAAATAGAGCATACTCTTGCATAGAATTCTTACAAGCCAAATTATCAAAGTGTTATCAAAATAAGTAGATCATCATCATCATCATCAGAGAAGTCGATCATGGCGAAAAGTCTCATCAGTCTTTTGCTTTCAGGCTTCTTTTTTGTTCTGATTATGCTGTCTGCTTCTCGTAAGTTGTGTTATATCTGCCTCCCTATTGAGTAATTAATCTTTAATTATTTGTTTAATTTTGTTTGATTACTACCAGGGATTCTTGGCAGCCAACAGACTAAGAAAACATGAATCTCCGATCCCCACTGAATCTCTACCTTAGAATTCCCCTTCCAAATAAACCAGTAATTTCTTTAAATTTAACATATTTGAAGCAATGGTACATTATGGTCCATTTACATTATAGTTAATTGCACTGTTGTAAACCCACATGGACATAGAAATGATCCGAGAGATGATTTCCTATGAGATTTTCTTCTTGTCATGTAAATTGTCCTCACAAAATAACAGATACCCGGCCTCATATCAAAAGGCGTCGGATTGACCCTTGATAAAAAAAAAAAAAAAAAAAAAAAAAAAAAAAATTGGTCAAATACAACAAACTTTTCATGGGGTCAAAGGCCTTACAACAATGTGTTTTCTTGTGATGTGATCTACATGATAAGAATATCATGCTTCTATGTTATAAATTGATTTTATATATATATATATACACACGCAGAGATAGCATTAGGTCAAGGTGAAGTGGGTGTGAAAGTCGACATCGGAGCAGGTGTTGGAGTCCCAGCGGATGCTGGTGGTGGACTCAGAGTGGATGCGAAGGGAAACCTTGTCCTCGGAGCAGGTGTTGGAGTCCCAGCGGATGCTGGTGGTGGGCTAAGAGTGGATGCGAAGGGCAACCTTGTCCTCGGTGGTGGTGATTAGGTTACAGCTGATGCATCAGAAATAATAATAATAATAAATAAATAAATAACGGTCCACTAAAAGCGTCGTCTAAACAATTAAAATATGTGGTGACATCACACTTCAGTAATATTTGTTTGAGTTTATGTATGTTGTTCATGACTTGTTGCTAATTTAATTTTCTTTATATAATTATTTTTAATTAATGCACTTCCTCTTACAAATACCATTAGATGGCCTCGATCGGGTTAAATTCTTAATTAATTGTTTTTTTTCTTTTATTTTTGTGATCGATGGATTGGAAATTTAATTCTTAACTGTGCTTAAAAGTATACCTAATATTAGCAAAACTGTCACTAAAATTGTTGAATAGCATCGAAAGTATTAATCTGTTGCCATTAGGGTCTCTAAGGGCAAGTGTTATGGACACCTTAAACAAGCAAAAAAAGTATTTTTTGAGGTTGGGGCAAGTATCATGGGCACCTCAAACATCCAAACCCCTCCTCCCGGTCCTAGATGTGGGGAGGGAGTAAGGGGTTTGAGGGAGGAGGCACAGATTGTGCCTCACGGCACAATCTCTGCCTAATTTCATATTAAATAAACAAATAAAAAAAAGTTACTTTGGTTTTTCAACAAAATTAAATTATATATTAATCTGTTTTCTTTCTCTCTCTACGGCACAAACTGTGCCGTACGGCACAATCTGTGCCGTATGGCACAGTCACACCGTGGCACTTGCTCTCCCTCACTCCCTTAAACCCCTACCCCAAACCCCTACCTTAAAGGTCTCCCATGGCACTTGCTCTAAGGCAACGCTTTTGGTATAGAAACGTCACTTTAAGGGTTTTGATCAACTGGTTATTGTAAATATAACCTGTTAAATGTGACGGTTATGAAATGTAATGAAGGTTTTGTTGTGAGCTTTAAACTGTTACCCTAAATTGAACTGATCATTTGGTGACAGATTTTGGTGCCAAGACTTGCTATATGAAATTCGTAAGGTTTAAAACTGTTGTGAAAGGTCATTTTTGTTGTATATACACACTCCTATGTTGTATTGTTAATTTGGCGCGCCACAAAAGCTTGTAAAAGTTAGATATAAACCCTCATTGAACAACAAAAATCACGGTCATAATCAAGTAGGTATTAGTTTAAAATCAAAATTTTCATCCTAAATTTTTGTTTCCTAAAAATCTATAAATCGGCCAGGGAACAAATAGGCGGCCGATATTGCCACCCAATTTTTTACTATAGAAACTCAACTTTTGGTCGAATTATTCGTCCGTAACCCAGAACCGACAGTACAAATTTTATAAAATGATATGTTTGTAATCTAGAACCGCCAAACTATTTTGTAACTGTGCTATCGGTCATATATAATCGACAAACTATTTTGTATTATCGGCTGTATGAAACCGATAATACAAATTTGAGTGTTGTGACTTAATCTAAATATTAATTGTGGGTATGCATTTTCATTATATTATAACTTTACGTGATACATGCATATCTCGGTTTCATGGACAATTTTGAGAAAAACCAGGACCTCCATAGTAGAAAAAAGAACCATATTCAGTCTTCTTTTGTTCTTCAATTTCAAGATCGTAGCAAGATGCATCAGTTGTAAATGGGTTAAGGCCCTTTGGATCTTTCAGAGTATTGGTTCCATCAATGATCCGGATATTTCGAAAATAACTTGATTTTCTGTACTGTTCAGACGGGAAGTGACCGCTACCCATTTGTGTACTCGTATGTTTACCGCCCGATTTTATATTGATGATCTCGCCTCCCCATTCGATTGTATCCGCTGCCTCGGATAATTTTGTGAAGATGGAATTGGGCCAATATCCTAGTGGAACCCCTTGTAGTTGGAGCCACCAGTTTCCTGATTTTTTATCCTGCAAAATGTATTAATGAGTAAATATAGAACAGAATCAGAACCGAAAATATATGAATTTGGAACCGATATCACAAAAAGATATTGTTGATTTTGGGTATTTTGGTTCTAATTCTGTCTGGTTATTTGGTATTTTGGTTCTAATTCTCCAAAAAAAAATTTAATTCGATAAAGTAAGAGAAAAATTGAAGGAAACACATCAATGTTCTCGTTTGGTTCTGGTCCATTGGATACCAATGTGTAACTGGAATAAGGAAAAATCTGAATTTTTACCTTGAATATACTAAGAAATAAGTCGAATTGCTTCGAGTTGTAGGTTGAAACCGGTTTAATAACGGAACCAACAGAAATGTCTTTATTTGTTTGCACAAAACCTGGGCACAAGAGATCGTAGCAACCTGTACTTCTGTAGTTATCACTCTGAAAACCCCATCTCATATAACACATTAAAAATATGTTAGATAATGAATTAATTAAATAGATTATGTTTCACAAATGATGCAGAATAGGTGTAAATTACCCATTTAGTAGTACGGTACATAATGCATTCACGTTATTTATTTATCATTTTAAAATGGGCACAAATTACAAAGGTATGTGGAAATCACACATACACCATTGGATTAACGTTGCTGTAGAGATCGATGTAGGACTTGCTGTAAATTTAACATTATTCTTCGTGGTAATAGTACAGTTCTCCTTGAGCGTTGCTAAAGGTGCTGTTCATAATGAAGGAGGGCGCCAAAAGAAGTCTAGTCAATGGAATGCACACCGAGTTGTCTCCGTCTTCAACCTCTAAACCCTAGTTTCTCTTTTTTTTTCTTAAAAAAGCAACATGAAGGTTCTCCAGCTAGCCACAACTTTCATCCGAACCGAACTGGCCACGGTTTTTTGACCGTCATGAACAAACTGTCATTCGTTGGTGATCATGATTGTAGCTGATCATCATTCATGGTACTTTAACCAAAAAAAAAAAAAGAAAAAGAAAGGAGAAACTAGGGTTTGGGGATTTGGAGATTGAAGATTGAAGATTGAGCCAACCAAAAGCGCCCTCCACTTAGTTGACTCTGTATGGCACCTTCTCCAAAATAAAGGCACCTTCAGCAAGGCTTCTTTTGTTTTTCTTGAACTAATAACTATTATGCTTCATGAACCAATTTGATTTGGTTGGATTTTTGGTTTTTTGTTTGAAACCTTATATATATACTTTGGAGTATGAAACGAATTTTTGGATACAATTAAAAAGGAAATGCCCAAAACCTAAAAACGAAAAAAATAAATAAAAGAAAAAAAAAAGAAAACGGTTTTCAGTGAAACTTCATTTGTTTTTACAAGGCTTAAATTCGAAACTAGTATTCAGATTTTTGGGTCTTAGTTTTTAAAAATTTATTTTTATTACATCGAAAATAAACTATTAACCACGCTTTTAAGTGAGTGGGCTCTAGTTCTATGAAATTGAAAATACAAACAAATGACGAAATTTGTATTATTTTTGCAACATTAATTCTATCAAATTCAAATGCTATCAAATATAGCCTAAAAAAAATAAGCAAACAATGGCGAAAAGACAGAGGTCTAATATCTACTGGAGTTACAGTCAGAGATCTTACAGTCCAGTATATAAATAACCGTGTCTGGTTGTCCCCATATAATTGTGGATTGACCTGAGACAATGAATACATTATCAACTACCAAAAAAATAAATCATTGAGAAGAGGAATTGAATCTGATCAAAAAAATTGAGAAGAGGAATCGAATGACCTCTTTTTATGGTTGTAAGATCTAGAAAATCAGCCTCTTAGTTTCTAATCAACTTTTGATTAGATTAAGTCTTATAATGGGCTAGTTTTTGATACTGAAAGTCAGCGTTTAGATCATCTCCCTCTGACCCAAACCCAAAACCTTAATGGTACATCCACCCAATTCCAGTACCTAATTTTGGGTACATGTTGATGTCACGTACTTTGTGGCTAAGGGCAAGTCTTGTGAGATCCCTTTATCCATGGATTCTTGAGTTCTTGGTTTATTAGTGGGATCCCTTAACCATCAGATCCATCCAACTTTCTACTCGTTGGTGGATCTTTAAGGGAGCAATGAAGAAATCATCGGTGCAACTGAATGATGGACGGGGGCGGTCATCTGATGGTCATCATCAGATGATCGCCAAAATTTGAAATTAAACCTGGCGATGGTCTTTGGATCTACACGATCATCAGACCATCACCCATAAAAGGTTTGGCTTTTATGTATTTTGATTATGATCAGAGACCTTGGGTGGCGACCATCAGATGATTGTCGTGATGGTCAAATGATCGCCGCGATCATTTGACCATCTCTGGTCGCTTTAGGTTGACCCATTAAGAGATTCTATCCTTTCTCCTCTCTATTCACTTATACCACCCTTAAACCCATGGATCCAAAGGTTAAAAGATTAGATTTAGGAATTCCCATTAAACTTGCCCTACACATGAGATCTAAAAGAAATAGGTATAGTTGGCAGTGCACCAATTCAAAGACAACACATCAGCAGGTACCTAATATAATGTACCCAAATCTGATGTGTATTAAATTTTCAAAAAAAAAATGAGGGGAAAAAAAATACTTACAGTCCAACCAGCCTCTATAGTGTTTAAATTACTTTCTTCTCCAGACAAAACCCAAATTTGCGACAAGCTGAACTCTTTGGGTGACCCCAACTCAGGTTTCCAAATGTTTAACCTAGCTTCGGCTCCATGATACTTGTCTCCGCTCACAGAAACCACAGCGTACTAGTCGATAATATGCACGTAAAAAAAAAATTAACGATTCATTATGTTTATTTTGAAATTAATTCAATTTAACACAAATATATTTAAAAAAATGAAATTTTAACAAGGGGTAAATTATAAAAAAAAATTAGGTAAATCACTTTCCTTTGTAATTCTTTCAAAAAAAAAAAAAATCTTTTTCGATAAAAAAAAATGATACGTTCGTACCTCATGATCCGAAGGGTTGTCGAAGTCCAATATAGTAGAGTTGTCTCTTACGATCGATGATGCTTTCCGCCACGGCTTGACAAGAACGTTGATGTTAGTATGTCATTTTTCCGTTCCCTTCGAATGGGGACGGTTCCTTCGCGGCATTTCTCATTCTTGTGCCAGTTTTGTGAAAACTCGTATTTGACTGTTTCGATTGTTTTCATCCCGTTTGGATACAAACTCGGTCTAATCTGTTCTATAATATATAATAATTACATAAATAATTGATTAAAAGTGAATTTTTTGTGACTAAACAGTACTAATTAACACAAAAAAAAAAAAAAAAAACCTGTATTTTATGGTTACGTAGTAGGGGATGATCAAATGCGGGTTGCTTGTAGATATCGACGCAATCGATCACTTCGTCATCTTCTTCACTCTGCAAATTAATTTTTGGCACTTGAATGCTTAATTTCAAAATGCCCGAAAACTCGAAATTAATTAGTATTCTTAATCCCTAAAAACAATTTTTGATTCTAAAGTCTAAACTATAATAACTGGTTTGTAACTATGAAAACGAATACTATTTCACTGAAAATATTGAAAAAAAAAAATTATTTTTCTTTTTTTTTTTTTTTGTATCCAAAAACTCATTTCTGGAAAAGAACTAAACAAATTAACCATCGGTTCAAATTATAATTACGTACCTCAATGGTCTTGACTACTAGCTTACTGTTGATAATTTTATCTCCGGTACTCATAATCGATCGTCCATCGACGAATCCATGGATCGCAATATGACCGAAAAATGCTGAAAAAATGAGCATAAAATACACTAACTTGATAATTTTTACCATTGTAATGTTAAAATTATCAGCTAGACACTAGATTAATTACTACACCTAAATAATCCAATCTTAAGAGAATGACATTATATTTGAATACAGATCAATATATATAGTATTTTTAATTTATTACAGCTCATAATTATAATTAAATTTAATTAGGATTCAGATTTTTTTGGTTTTATGAATTAGAATTTTATTTCTTCCTATTTTTGTGTAGTCAGCAAGATCTTTTTGTGATTTGCTCGTAATCTTCTTTTTTTTTACCATTTTAATGAGGCTTAAAAATTGGACAAGCACTTAAGGACAAAAGGGTTGGATATTTTCTAACTTCATTCTTAAATTTTTTTTTTTGATCGGTTCATTCTTAAATTTTACATGCTCTACTTTTATTAATTTTATTCTTCCACTTTGCTTACACCTGTATGTGGGCCAATGTAGAAATGATCCAAGAGTTGATTTTTTGCAATAATGATCTTCTCATCATGTTGCTCAACATCAGCCATTGATTAATCTCTGTGTGACCCACAAACCGGTGTAAATAGGGTGTAATGTCAATAGAAAAAATGTGGTGTATTACTCTTCCAATGCATTTCACACCATTCAGATCTCGAAGTATAATCAAACCTTCGCTACATCATATTCATCAAAAAGTAACCGTCGTTAAAAAAATTTGCAACGTTCGGTTTAGGCCATTGCAAGGTTTTCAACAGTTTTGAGACTTTTCCGCAACGGTTTTGTTGCCAATTAGCAACGTGTATTTCAGCCAATAGCATACACAATCTAAGAGCGTTTGAATACTCTCTATGAGGTCTGTTGTTTCTTGTCTTTTATCATCTCACATTTCTTTAACATAAAAAACTTTCCTTAAAATCAAGCGCAGCAAAACTAGCCGTTACATTCAAAAAGCAACAAGCCACCTTGTCCACGCCTACTATATTGTTCCACACCTTACATTTTTTACCTCAGCAGTTTGGTGAATATTTGGCCGATTAAAACTCAGCAATTTAATCGTTAAACTTCCAGAGGTGTACTTCCAGTGGCCACCTCGAAAGGAGGTTTAAAAACCAATCTGCAACTACTCAGGATGTAGGAAAAACAATGCCATATCATATGCCATAGATGAGGTAATATGGATCAGATCAGGAAAATTTTGTTCAACACCAGTACTACCAGTTCTAATTGGTATATGTGGATCTGAGCCAATTACTAAGAGATGGTAAAATAAGGAAATCTTGTTAGCTACTTTGAAAGAAATGAACAATTCTACTAAAACTTTGAAATTTTGTATCAGTTATAGGGTTTGGGGATCATCTATATTTATGTAGATAACTACAACTCAAATGTGTTGAACACAAATAAAATGCTAATTTGTTTAAAATTTAAATCTGTAAGATAGATTATCTCAAAGATCTGCCCTGCCTGGAAATCGTGGGAATGGAATTACATCTCTAATGTTGTCGATGCCAGTTGCAAAAAGAATCATCCGCTCAAACCCTAAACCAAAGCCGCTGTGTTTGACGGTTCCATAGCGTCGTAAGTCAAGGTACCAGTCATACGGCTCAAGAGGCAGGCCCGCTTCTAGAATCCTGTAATCATCACAAAAAGATGATCAATTCCTGTTTAAATGCCTATAAAATGGAAAACACATGGAAGGAATTGTTTTCATAAATATAAGGTATCAAAAGAAACAGTAACAAAATAACAAGAACGAACAAGTGTGATGCAGCTTTCGGTCTGGCTGTCATTTTTATGCCAATCTATGGTTTAAAATTGAGCACTTCACATTAAACCCAAGATTTAATCAAAGAAACTGAGAGTCATGTTTCCCAGTTCAACTCCGTCCTAAACTCTGGTAACCGAGACTACTAGTGACACTGAACCTTTTGGAACCAATCAACCTGTTATCCTTTACTCTGGAAAGCTATCAATTTATTATGTATGTCGTGATGTACATATATTTTAACAGAATGACTAGATGAGATTTTCTTCTTCCAGTGTCAACATATATAACTCCACTACCATCCCTCTTGCAGAAAAGGAGTCGATTTTCACCCAACTGGAAAGTGGGTCAACAAGACCTCATCTAGGTGATTGTTGGGGACTTAAAACACTGAATAGGTGTTGACCGTTTAAGTGCCCACCAATCAAATGGTGGGGTCTTGTCCCATGTTAAACGTGGGTTAACAAAACCACTCTAAGGAAAGGGCTTCACTGCAGCCAAAACCCAATGAGAATGGGTTTAGGCCATTGAGAAGATCTCAACATGAAGTATTTTTTGAGGAAGGATTTGCTCTAAACTCAATTCTCACTGTATTTGTATGCTAAAGTTTTAAACTCTAGAATAGCCAAGTATTTGATGCACGTACATAAAAGTTAAAACCTAAGAAACACACTTTATGTGCAACTAATTTTTCAAACAGAATTAATGCCCGGAAAGGGAAGGAAAAAAAAAAGGGGCGTTCTTCCAAAGAACACAAGGAATAAGGGAAGGTTTCTCTTAACTTTTCTAAATGATGTGGGTCTATCATTGTCTTGATATTCTAAACTTTCCTAAACATAAACTGAAATTTTGAAAACATAGACGATGAAAGATATTGTATTAGTTACCCCTTTCAAGTACAGGAAAGAACCAGCATTTAAAGTAAGAGCACTGATTTAATGATCTCACGCAAATTATTATAATTGAAATCCACCATGGTTATTGGTTAACATCATGAGACATTAAAGCAAAAAGGAAGTAGAATATTTATACCTTTTCTCAATTACATCATAACGTTCCTCCCTTTGGCTTCCTCCAATCAACTCTCCAACCTGAAAACACAACACAACAAAACTCATACAATTGACCTACTTGCATGGAGAATCTCAGGCAACATCCTCCAAACTCAAAAATCAAAAATCCCTCAATATTTTTGCCCACTGACACCTGTCCATACCAGACACTGATGCATTATATAGTGAGTTTGATTTTGTTCATCCACCCTTAACATTGGTGAAGAAGAGCCACAACTTTGATTGGTTATTTTGATAACCATCTTAGTGCATTTTGAGTGCGAATTTGTCCACCCACTTCTAAGGCGCATCATCTAGCAGTGGGATGCTATATGGTAAAAGATTGGTGGGGTTGCCCGTTTAACACCCATGCCTAGATGATGGTTGGCAATGGTCACCCACATTACAAGCGGGTCAACAAAATCATACTCCGATTTTATTATCCTTGAAAAACAAAATTCAGAACAATCAATCAAAGTTGTGGGTTTTGTTCGCCCAGATAAGAGTGGATTAGAAAAGGACGAACCGATCCCCCACAAATGGAACATCCATGAATGTTTAAATAGGTTGCACATTAAAGTAAACAAAGAAATGAAGTATACATGATACGCCTAGAGAACAATAAATAACTGTTCCATATCATAAGTTCATAAATTGAATCAATATACCTTGGGTACTAGGACATCCATTGCAGCCACTGTCTTCATGTCATCGTTGAGCCTCATGTAAAATGCTTTAATTCCCTTTGGATAATTATAAACGATAACAGGCTTTTTAAAAATTACTTCTGTTAAGTATCTGTATGATTGGAGACACCATGAACCCAGTACACCAGATCAAAACTCATTTTTTTTTCTTTTGTAAGTATACAAAACTCACATTCATGCATAAGAGTTTCAATTACCTTTCGTGTTCAGATGCAAGGTCTATTCCCCACTCCACCTTGTTCTCAAACTTCTTCTCTGTAACATTCTCTAGCAGTTTCACTGCTTCTGTGTAAGAAATACGTTCAAAGGGGGTTGATGAAACCAGTTTTAGACGATCTATAGCAGTTTTGTCAAAATTCTTAACCATGAATTGCATATCATCCAGGCAGTTGTCAAGTAACCACTGAGAGAGGAATTTCACATATGATTCTGCACAGTTCATATCATCCTACAAAATATATACAAATTTTGACCTTTACTCCAGTGAAGTTAAGAGATCTTGGTGCAAAGACAGAAAAGAGTAAAAAGCAATTAAGAAGACAACCAACACTACATCACCCAAGTAATTGAATTGGAAAATCAAACATATTCCGGCATATTACAGTTCTAACACTTGCCATGTCAACCAGTAAACAACCATGTGAGCTCAGGAAAAATCAGAAACCATGTTAATCTGTAAGATTCAACTTAGTTCCAGTTTCTTAGATAGGTGCTGATCAAAATGTTAGTTTGAGAACTCAATCAGCAAAGTTTTTAATCGAGTTTCTGGAATTTCTTCTTACTTTACATTTTTTGTTTTAATGAATCCCTCGAAGTTCAGGGATATCTGTGTTGATATTTCTACTTCAGTTATAATAAAACACAAATAACGAGTTTAAAATAGAATTATGTTCGTGAGTGTGGGCATGAGAAAATTCCATACCTCCATAACAAAGGCAGAAGTACGTTTATTAGTACCCGACAACAAGTACAAGTATCAACCACTAACCCCACAAAATCCAAAGCATCTAACATATCCTTACAAAGTTACAATTTACCCGCAGATGTAAAAAGAAATATTTTGTTTTAGAATACTTGAGTTCATGTTAAATATATAATATAGAAAGATTGCATTCATAAAAATTGACGTATAATTCATTTAATAGTATGTAAACAATCTTCATCAAAAAAATAATAATAATAATAATAGAGGGAGGTTATTGCACCCCCTCTTAGAACGCCCCCTCCTGTGGGGCCTACATGCGATGCATCTGGGGGCTAATTTTTTTAAAGGATGTTCTTCTCACTATGTATATCATCATATTAAAAAATCAGTTCGTTCTAAAACTTTTAACCCCCTCAAATTACTTCTTAAAAATTGGTAACTATTTGAGGGGTCAAATAGTTACCAAATAATTACTAATTTTCAAAGGCTAATTTGAAGGGGTTAGAAGTTTTAGAACGAACTAATTTTTTAATATGATGATATACATAGTGAGAAGAACATCCCATAAAAAAATCAGCACCTGCATGCATCGTATGTGGGCCCCACAGGAGGGGGCGTTATAAGGGGGCGTTCTAAGAGGGGGTGCAATAACCTCCCTCATAATAATATGTAAACAATAATTGAAATGATGTATTGAATGAATTTAGGATTTTCGGTAAGTTTGTTCATGGGCTCTCAGATTTCCAAGCATTTCTGACCCTTTTTTGTGATTTTATTTTGGTCACTTGTATAATTAGAACTAGGCTTAACTCACACACTTCAAAGTTACACAGTTTGCAAGTACACTTTTGTCCCTTTTTATCCATATTTGGTCTTCAAGTTACACTTTCAAAGTTAAAAGTTTCCAAGTGAACCTTCTGTACTTCCAGAGAACAAGTTTACCTTCTAAAAAACATAAATTATATTCTAAATACCTCCAAATCTGCAAATGCAATCTCCGGCTCCACCATCCAAAATTCTGCCAGATGCCTTGATGTGTGAGAATGTTCAGCTCGAAAAGTTGGTCCAAATGTATACACACTACTAAGTGCACAGGCAAAAGTCTCAACCTGGAGCTGACCAGATACTGTCAAAAATGCTTGACGAGCAAAGAAATCATGGGAATAGTCAATCTTCCCATCCTTTTGAGGAAGACCAGGTTTAAGCTTAGACCTTTCTTCTAGCTTTGCTAGGCTCTCCTTAGCTTTTGTAAGTACAGCCACAGAAGCACTTATCTCTTCCTTACTTGCTTTAGCAGATTTTAATTGTGCAACTGCCTCTCCTTTCAACTTGACAAGAAGCTTTGCAGCTTCTATATCAGATTCCGATGGAGGAGGGTTCTGTTTTAGCTCCTTCTCAACTTTTTCTGCATCATTAAATAATGTGGTAACTTGAAACATTTCACCAGCACCCTCACAATCACTAGTTGTAATAATAGGTGTTTGCACATATAGGAATCCGTGCTTCTGAAAAAATGTGTGGGTTGCATAAGCCAGCGCATTTCTGATTCTAGCAACTGCAGATATCTGAAAACAATTAGATATGTCAAATGCATGGTATGTGAGTGGCGTAAACAAGAAGAGAGAGACAAGTTCAATTAATCAATTTCATACAACTGTCCCTGAACTATTACAGATGGCATATCTATAATCATAGGATCCTAGTGAAAAAAGGAAATTACCCTGAATAGAATCCTAACCCTGACAAAATACAAAATCTTTGCTTAAATAAAGAAACCCAAAAATATACCGAGAATCCAAAATAAAAAGGACAAATATATTATTTTTCTTTGATAGGTCAATAATGTGAAGAGACAAAAATAACCCAATAATCAACTCATACCTATGCGTGTAAGCCTGAAACTTTATGTGATCCACATCAACAAGTGAAGGAACAAACAAGTAGACCAAAAAATTTAAGTGAATAGAAAACATGTAGAAAGAAAGTACACAATTGCCTGAACTCGAAGTAATAAGTTCCATAATATGAACAAAGAATTAATATACGATGAGGGAAAGGGAACAGCAAAGGAACAAACAAGTAGACCAAGAAATTTAAGTGAATACAAAACATTTAGAAAAGAAAGTACCCAACACACACGATTGCCTGAACCGGAAGTAATAAGTTCCATAATATGAACAAAGAATTAATATACGATGAGGTAAAGGGAACAGTCATGCTCATTAGCAACTCACATATTCCTATATTAGCTAACTGGCGGGAGCTGATTCTCAGGAAAACCAGTCTTCAGGTTCGCAAACCATGGACATATTCTGAAAACCTATCACTATAAAAAATCACAATTCCAAAAAAAAGGATTGAAAGAGATGATCAAGATTATCACTGTTCTGCAAGACTACCTTTCCTCATCAAGCATCGATCAGCATCATAAGCCAAAAAGGAAAAATGCAAGACTTGCTAGCAAAGATCAAAGTAAAAGGAAAAATTGATAGAGAAGAAAAGCACTTCCCACCTAAAATTGTAATAATCTAATTTTTGTTTAGATGTTTTTTTGTGAATCTGAATTTTAAGGAGTAAAACTGCCATCATTGAAATGAACAGAATCCCAAACACACTTTGACTCCAAAATAGTGTTGACTATGCTTTATGGTCCATCTAAACACACCCTAAAACCATAGTAGCTTAAGCAGCTAATTTAAACAAAACCCTTTTAACATTTCAAAACCAAAATCATAACTAAATCTTCAGTAGTGGCATTGACTGTTTAACCTTCATAGTTACTAATTAGTTTAACCATTCACAATTCTTTTATCCTTTCAGCAAAGAATTACCACTAAAAACAAATATAGCAGTTCAACTGAATAACCACTTTTTGCACCCAAACAACAAATTTGCACCAAAAAGAAGAAACTCTAAAAACTACAGTTTTCAAGTAAAAATTGCTATCCTAACATCCCTTAACCATTCATAAATTTGCTAAACAACAAAATATCCATATCAAAATCAATGAAACCCAAACACATTAAACCCATAATTCTACAACCCATTATCAATAACTATAAAAGCCATAACCTTTCACTATTTCCATCAAAAAAATCCTCCAAAAATCCAAAATTCAAGATCAAAACAAAAACAGATCACCCACCGTATTGGTTCTAGGTCGAAGATGAACAAAATCTCTGAGGAATTCAAGAGTAAGCCTCGTCTTAGGTAAAGGGTACTTAGCAGGATCCACAGGACCAACTTCTAGAACCTTCTCGACCCTTAATTCAACATTCTGTTTAGTCCCTTCAGGAGGTTTTTTCAGTTCACCTTCAACGAACACACATGTGCCAGTTGGCACGAGTTGGCCAAGAGGACAAACTGAGGAATCTACGATGACTTGAAGGTTGGCCGGACAAGAACCATCGTTGAGTTCAAGGAAAGCGAAAGATCCCTTGCCTTGTTCACGTCCGGTCTTGACCCATCCACCTACGGTGACTTTCTGGCCAGCAAGACCGACGCCACCGTCTGATCGGCTGATTATGTTACGGATTAGGACTCGGCGGGAGAACTGGGCCCACTGAGGGGAGGAGGAGGAGTCATCTTCTAGGGTTGTAGCTGCCATTTGCTGCACAGGCGGCGCAGAGTGGCCTGCCATTTTTATCGACAGTTGAAGAAGCAGCGAGGGTTTTTGAGTGGTTGCTTTGGAAATGAAGAGCGACCAACCTTGTAAGAATAAGGGTTGGGAAATAAAGTGGGCGGGTTATTTGTAGAAGGTAAAAAACGGGGCGGGTTATTTGTAGATTTGGGTCAAAGAGAGGAGAGATGAGAGAGAAGGGAAAGAGAGAGAGCGTGAGAAGATGGGAAGGAGAGAGAAAATTGAAGGAGGGAGATCTGACGCTCTCTCCTCTGATTTCCTTCTTTCCTATTTTTTATTTCCTATCAGATCTTCCCCTTTCCGATCTCTCTTGGCGTCTTAGTGGTGAGGTGCGGTGGTGCGGTGATGAAGGCAGAGTCAGTGAGGTGGTGCGGAGCTGGTTGCGGCGATGGCGGCGGTCGGTGATCGTTGCAGCTGCGATGAACAGACTTGGCCCAGATTTAAACTTAACCCGGCCTGTTTTTTCCCGGCCCGTTTTTTCCCTATAACCCAGATTTTTAAAAAATTAATTGTTTATTAATTTTGGAAATTTTAAAGGCACCCAATAATCTTATTGGCAGGCCACATTAGATTAGACTTGGTCAATTTAGTTTGACCACCACAGGTTGGTCAAATTCTCTCTCCTATAAACATTTCTCCCCCAAAACTTAAAAAAAAAATTAGGCATTTTGAAAAAGGGATGAAAGTTATGAGAAAGATTTTATGAATTTTCTTTGCAATTCCAACCTGTCTTTCAGAAACAAAGCTCAAAAACTTTGAGAAAATCAAAGATTGGGATAATGACCAAAACACCCAATATATAACGTTTTTAATCCATTTAGTACACAAGATTTTTAATAAGACTGAAATACCNAAATATCTAATTTGTAGATTAAAAGTTATAGCATTTTTAATTTTAAAAAAACTTATTTTCTCTCTCTGCCACGTCATCGGTCAATACAAGCAAAAACAGTTAGAAATATACGTGGTTAGCAAAGAGAAGGGTAGTTTAGGTACCAAAATTTTAGAGTTTTAAAATAAAAGAAGGAATTAACTCCTTTCCTTATAAAACGTTAAAAAGTAGGGATTAGACTTATAAAACAAAAATTGCTTGTCCTCTACTTGAAACTGGTATAAAAGGAGGGCTTTCAGCCCAATATTGTGTTTTTTAAAATATAACTGAAAAGTGAAACCTGTAATATTATCTTGTCTGTACTTGGGATGAAAGAGAGCTCCTACTTCTTTCACTCCGTTTTTGGGGGCTGCTTCTCTTCTGCGTATCTAACAGAGGGAAGACTTGGGTGAAGGAACACAAGGCTATCGGTCAAACGATTTTGACCATGGTTGTGGGTTGCTAACAACAATGGGGACTGTCGTTAATAATGAAACAATTTTCGGGGGTGCCTATAGACAGGGCCTGCCGCTAAGTTTCTGGGGCCTGCCTATAAAACCTCCCTATTAATTTTTCGGTCCCATTTCTAATAGTTTATTCAGATGTAATACTAGGGGTTAAATTATGATGTACCCTAGCATTTCCTATAAGGGTTTTGGTTGGAGTATGGTTCGTCGACTCGGAGTCGGTGGCCGACTCGGTGGTGACCGAGTCAGAGTCCGAGTCCGAGTCCGAGTTAAGACAGAGTTGGCCCGAGTCAGGGTTGAAACAAAAAAAAAGAAAAATTGAAAAGAACCCGAGTCAACCGAGTTAAACCGGTCGAGTCAGATCTAGTCATGTCTAAGTCATACCGAGTTAGGACAGAGTTGACCCGAGTCAAGGGGAATAATAGTACTTCAGTTATGAGTTGAAAACAATTATACAAAATTTGAATTTAAAAAAAAAAATTCAACTGATATGGCTCGGTCGAGTCAGGCTAACCGAGTCGTTCGAGTTGACAGAGTTATAGCTGAGTCGACCGAGTGTGTCTGAGTCGCACCGAGTCAAGAACGATCCGAGCTTGGTATTGGATAGTTAGGTAGGTTCCGATCGAGTCTGATCCAAGTCTGCCGAGTCGTGCCTGACTCGGCCGAGTCGGAGAACCATGGGTTGGAGACAATTGGAGTTCACAACTTTGGTCTAGTTTAAAGTGTTAGGCCTTATGGATATTGGGTAATTATTTTCTGGGCCTATTAAACAATAAATGGGCTTAGTTAATTTTGGCAGGGCCCACTAATATTAAAAATAAATTACACACCACCACCATCACCGTCGTCACCACCACCCCCATCCTCACCACCTCCACTGCTACCACCATCACCACTAACATACGGGAGAGAGATCTAGAAAGACAAACATAGTGGGAGAGAGATGGTGGTGGTGGCAGTGGTTTGAGATCTCTTTCTTTTTTCTTACATTATCCCTAATTTTTTTTTTACAAACCCTTTTCTAGTTGATTGAAAAATCAACAACAGTTGTAAGGCGGGGGTGGTGGTGGTGATGGCAGTGGTGGGGGTGATGGTAGTGAGGTGGTAGGGGTGTATTTAGTTATTTTAGAAAAGAAGTACCCCCTAAAACAACCACAAAATGAGAGGAAGATTGTTATTTGGGCTTTTACCTCAAAATTTGAGCGTCACCCTTACCTTTTTGGGAGCCTTAATAACACGAGTTCTATCCAATAGAATAGATACATGTGTAGGAGGTAGTGAGCCTTTTTTTTAGAAGATTATTGCCTAAGATACATATTATTTAAAGGCGAAAATACACTAGCATAGACGTATGAGAAGCGCAAAGATTGAAGTCGCCACCAACAAGTTAAGAAATACGACATCAAAGTGATATGGAATAGTACCTATATTACGTGGGACGACAAACTATTGACAAACCACAGCTAGGTATATCTTCTTTCAATTAATATTGAGTTGAAGGCGAACTTTCTTACCTTTAGTTCTAGTTCAAAGTAGGTTGTCTACCTCAGTATCCATCTAACTTTCGAAATTTTATGTAATTTGAATGTATTAAAAAATTATGATTTATTTGAATTGGGGATTCCAGGGTAGGGATTCAGTTGGGACCAGGGATTCTGGTTTTCCTGGTCTGTTTGGCTGCCAGGAATCCCTAGAAACCTGTTTCCCAGGGAAACATATTTTCCAGCAAATTCCTAGTTTGGAGTCGCACCTCCCCCATGGAATTTGCTGGAAATATTTTCAAGGGATTCGCTCTAAATACTCCCTCATTCTTCTCTCTCACACTCGACGAGCTCCATTAATGCCAATGATGCAGTAAACTCAATTAATCAGTATTGATTGTAATGTCTTCCGACTATACCATGGATTTCCAAAACAAGTTATCAATTTACTCACGAAAATCAAACAACGAACAACCTGGAGATAGATATTCAAAGGTTGTAGAGTTTATGTGCGGAGAAGAAATAAAAAATTAGGAGTTTTGAGATTTCTAAGGTTTCTTTTACGGAAGAGAAAGGAGAAGATAACTCTTTCTTTAACTTTTTATTACTAAAATACTCTTTATATATGAATTTTTTATTAATTTATTACCTACCAATGAAATTTATCCAATTCGTTCATAAAAAATTGCAGATTTTTAACACTCATTTGCGTGGGTCAAAAAAATTATTAGTTTTAAGTTGAGGGTACTTTTTGATGTTTTTAATTTACATTTTCTTCTATTCTTTTTTGTGCGGTTTATCTATTAATAATAATTGACAATAATCTTATGATGTGTTTAGTTAGGTTGATTCATTGCAAAAAAAAAAAAAAATATTTCGAAGGTATTTTTGATATTCTTAAAATAGTTTTTTAAGTGGAGGGTAGTTTTTGTATTTTTAAATAAAAAGAATGTGAAGAGATCATCTTTCAAAAAACTCATTGGATAATCCACATGGGTCCCACATATAAGTATAATCTGAGTGTAAGAATAATGTGCATGGAACAAGGAAAAAAAATAGTAAGAGATTGGTAAAAATGTTCATTTTTTTATTTGTGAAAAAGGTCTTTCCTTAGATTTTAAAGGGCAACCAAACAAACCAAGGGATTCAAGTTTCCAAAGAAACATGTTTCTAAGGATTCTTTTAAGGTTGCCAAACAAACCAAAGAATTTATGTTTCGCTGAATTCATGTTTCCAAGGATTCATTAATCCCTAAGGAAACATAAATTCTACATCCAAACATAATATTAGAGTATCTTGTTTTAGGGCATCCACAACGGTGCAAAATCATGGCTAAATTTGTAAATAAAGTTCCTCACTGAAGCAAGCCAATCTCGAAACGGACCCT
>MVGT01001698.1:266029-302242 GCA_002174775.1 Macleaya cordata | reverse complement strand
GCACAATTAACACCTCTACAGAAAACCAAAGGAAGAAGGGCAGTGCCTTTGGCCTACTCTGCCTCAAATAACCAAACTCGGCAGATTAAAAAAGGTCACTCGGTCCGATTTTGTTTAACGTCCGATTCACCATAAAATTGATCCAGTCGATTCAATCAGTTGCAATCAGACTCAAAACCCCGGCACGGCACAATTAACACCTCTACAGAAAACCAAAGGAAGAAGGGCAGTGCCTTTGGCCTACTCTGCCTCAAATAACCAAACTCGGCAGATTAAAAAAGGTCACTCGGTCCGATTTTGTTTAACGTCCGATTCACCATAAAATTGATCCAGTCGATTCAATCAGTTGCAATCAGACTCAAAACCCCGGCACGGCACAATTAACACCTCTACAGAAAACCAAAGGAAGAAGGGCAGTGCCTTTGGCCTACTCTGCCTCAAATAACCAAACTCGGCAGATTAAAAAAGGTCACTCGGTCCGATTTTGTTTAACGTCCGATTCACCATAAAATTGATCCAGTCGATTCAATCAGTTGCAATCAGACTCAAAACCCCTAAAACCCAGTCAAATTTCTGTTACCCAAACCCTAGTTCTTCTTCTTGAAGACGTTGTTCATCGATTCTAATAGACCCTTTAATTGCAGAGAAAAAAAAATGACCAGCTATCTGTGGAGGAAATACTCGGAATACCTGTACACGAAATGGGAGAAAACAATACTCTGGGACATGATCGATCCTTACAGACGTCCCAAATCTTTCAAACCCCTAATCTCCATATATGTTGCTGCGTTCTACACTGGGGTCATTGGATCTGCAATTACAGAGCAACTCTATAAGGTGATTTTTTCATTATCTTTGCCTAACTTCCAATCCTCCCCAGTTGTTTTTTTTTTCCCAAATCACATATCCATCAATTCTATCTCTTTAACCGAAACAGTAAATGTGTTTGTTGAACTTAGGTCATTTTTGTTCTTGGAATTACATTCCCCTCCCCGTTTTTATGTTTCTGTTAATTTCACATCTTTTTTCGTTGAATTTAGGTCATTTTTATTCTTCAATGTTAGATAACATATTTTCTGTAGTGCTAAATTTGCTGTTTGGATGATTTTGTTGTTGATGTTTAGGGTTTAGGGTTTGACAAAATTCTGTTGATAATTTGATCAAGTTTAGATGCCCATCCCCTGTCTTTTCCACTTAAAAATTGATTTCTTTGGATGCAACCAATAACTGAAGTTTATGCAACTTAGAAATTTAAGCTTTTGTCTAGCTCACAATCTTTGTACATTTGGATCATTTGATTTGGTTACTACTACTCTGAAAGATTTCACGTTTCTTAATATGCTTGATTTAGTATGTTTTATAGTTCAAAGTCTTCCTTTTCTTCAAGTAGCTGAATTTGCAGTTCTAGGACCCGAATCAATTTGATCGGTTTTAGTCAACGGGATGTGGTTAAATCCTTTGTTAAGCCCTAGTTAATCCGAACCAAAGCATGGTCTGAGTCAGATCCCCAGTCAAAGGCTGAGTTAGACCTAAGTCAAGATAAACATTTGAATTGATCAGTGTTTCACTATTTTGCTTTATAAGTTTTCAACTATATCTGTATTCGAACTACTGGTAAATCACCTACTCTCCAGAGGCTGAATTACTATGCCTTGAGGCTTATACTTCACATCTTAAGCAATTGAAGCTTCTCTTCCCATGCCTCCGCAATTAAAAGCACTGTTTAAAACATGTTACTTTTCTGTTTCAAACACGTCTACAACTAGATAGGTCTTCTTATGAAGCGGGTAAGTGGGTTACACTTCAAGACTCATTTTCAGATCTTCTTTGTCGAAGCATTTGCATTTGAGCATTCTTGATAAGGCATTTTACTGTTGTTACTGACTTATGCTAATCACCCTCTCGGCTTTTTGAATGGTAGTATTTTATCTACTCTTTTTTTTTGTATTATTGCATCATCATTTTCTTCACTTATGATAATGATTGGAATTAAAAAAACAAAAAGAAGTATTTTCTGGTTTGATCTCTGTTGTAGAATTTCTTTTCGCCTTGTTAATATATCTTTAACCGATAAAAAAAAGGTAATGAATGGATTTTTTTTGAGATTCATCCATTTAACGGAGACGCCCTCTAATTTCTATGTGAAAGAATATGTAGGAGAGTGTGTTTGGAGCTGGAATTATCAGTATTGGCTTCTTGAAAATGCTTAGGAAATCTCAAGTTAAAATGCTAGGAAATCGCCATTTAATCCTAGAGGTTGTTATGGTTGAAGAGGAGCTTATAGTTTACCTTTTTAATGTTGAGCAGGAGAAATACTGGGAAGAACATCCAGGAGAAGCAGTTCCTCTTATGAAGCCGAAGTTCTATTATGGTCCTTGGAAGGTACTCAGGGAGGATCACGCCCCTAAACAGTGAAAATCAGACTGAAACATAATGGAGGTAAGCTGCAAATGTCTCCTGTTAGCAATTCTGTATCACGTTCGTTTGTTGATTACGGCAACCTTAAATGAAATACACTTCCATTGTAAAAGAAGTGACGAGATTATAACATAGCTGTATTGCAGCTTTATAGAAGAAAAGAAATATCTTTATTTGTTTCCGTTTGGCCTTTGTATGATATATCTGCCGACTGCTGCCATTGAAGAAGCCTTCTACTTGTACTTATAAAGGATAACTTCTGCTGCTACTGATAAGTAATAGTAATCGTCCTGCATTTCAGTTTTTTCGAGAACTCTGAAATTCTGAAGGTTGGTTCAGATCATTTAAAAAAATCATTAGATCATTACTTATAAAAATTTGTATTTTATTAGTTCTTCTTTTTGTTTGCATGCTTGATCATCAATTGCTTAAGGCCCCAATCTGAGCCTAACCAGAGGAAGGAAATTTAAAAGACTGATACAAGGCCACCAAAGGTCGGGTCGAGTCGACCAAGTTTTGAGCCACGAATAACAGGCTCTGAAACACATTCAAGTTGGATATTCAGTGTTCTTGTACTATTTAGGATGACACACACTTGAGAACAGAGACACACACACACACACGAAAAATTGAGTGTTTATGACTAGAACAACCCTTATAGTCCTTGTGATTTTTTAAAACAATATTATTGGAACTCGTGGCTTTATCTATCCATACTACTGTAATATAACAAAGATTCAGAATTGAAATACCAAAGAATTGATCAGAATTGGAACCGATTACCCTAGTTCCAAATCCACCTATTCAGGTACCAGAACCAGAACTAACAAGAACCAAAATCTTCTGAGTCTGGGTAGTTCAGCCTGTTACCTTGTCCGACCAATGCTAGATCGGATCGAAGCCTGATCCAGCTAATACATGCCTATTGCCCAGGCCGACCCGACTAATATCGGGTCCGAGCCAGCCTGGCTTATTGCCGTCCCTACCAGTACAACCAGGTTTAGCATTGTATAGTCCACCACCTCTTCACCCTCCTATTTTCGTCCTCTTCCTTTTTTTCTTGTTTTAGTTGTTTACTTGTTGCCGTCCCCTTCCTTGCAAACAATACTTTGTGAAAGTGATTATTCCTCTCTCTCAATTCTCACCCTAGTCCTTGTCCTCTACAAAGTTCGAAACCAATGGATGGACAGCTCACGTGAAGCTGGTTCAAGTGTCGGGTAGCCTTAATCCCTAATTGATATTTGCAATACCCCTCTACATTAATTGAAATTGAAATTCTGCCCTAGTTTCCACCGCCTGTCCAGGGTCGAGGGTCCAGGGTTGAGCTCTGGGATTTGATAGCGGACTTGAAAAGCTCCAATCCCCCAAATTGATGGTTTCTGTCAATTCCGACGTTAAATGTTGTTCCTGCTTCACTACTACCCTCGTAATCCTTAACATGTAGTGCACGTGGCTTCATTTTAGAAGTTAAATCTAACGGTCAGCATATGAAGGTCTAATCTAATCCAACGGCCAAGACACAAAGCTCTCTTTTTATTCTCTTCTTCATTAATCCTTCTAGCTAATAATCTATCAATATCCTCTCTTCTCCAATGTAAAATCCTATAAGAAAAAGAGAAAAAGAAAATCCAATGAAAAAATATGGAGTGAATGGGTTCACTCGTAAATATTAAAAGGGGTTTTAGAAAAAAAGTCCCTGTAAAAAAAGTCATTATGATTTTAGTCCTTGTTTTATAAATTTAGTCCCTACTTTTATGACTTTTATGTCCAAAAGTAGGGACTAAATTTATAAAACAAGGACTAAAATTATAATGCCTTTTTTTTCAGGGACTTTTTTTATATTTTCCAATATTAATTAATAATTTATATCACATCGCGTAGCATATCAAAAGTCTTTCTAAAGACTATTCACCTCTCTCCCTCTTTCTACACAGCTCCCTCCCTTTCTCTCTCTCTCTAAAAAACACCCAAAATTTGACTCAAATTTCCGGCGAATCACGGAGAAAAATGACGAATACGTACGGTACAATACCTACAAGTACAACAGGCGCCTCATCAAACCTAGAATTCATCTCCCGAGCAAAAGACCGACTCAAATCCGGACTCGGCACAAGACGTCCATGGAATCAGATGATTCACCTTCAATCTCTCGGCTTCCCGTCCGGCTTCGGCGGAGCAATCTCTCGAATCAAAACAAACACAGCGTATTTCCGTATGAATTACGCCATTATCGTCCTTTTAATCCTCTTCTTAAGCTTGCTTTGGCATCCGATCTCTTTGATCGTGTTTGTGATCTTGATGGCTGCTTGGCTTTTCCTCTACTTCTTGCGTGATGAACCTCTGGTGATTTTTAACCGTACGATTAATGATCGTGTGGTTTTGATTGTGTTGTCGGCTGTGACGATCGTAGGGTTGTTATTGACCGGTGCGCCGTGGAATATTGTGGGGGCGATTTTGGTTGGAGTGGTGGTGGTTTTGGTTCATGCGGTGGTGAGGAAGACGGATGATTTGTTTGTTGATGAAGAAGAAGCGTTTGGATTAGCTGCTCAGAAAAGGCCTTTCTATGAACCTTCTGCTTCTTATTCTTCATGATCTTTGAAAATTGGAAGTTGTTGTTTTTAATGGAAATTGTTGATTAATTGTTTTGTGTGTAATTAAGAACCAGAGCATGTAATAAAGTTCTTTTTGTCTTCATGAAGATTTTTTTTTTTTTTTCTTATTTTTCTATATGTGTTTTGGTTGTTTTTAAGAAATGAAGATTAATCAACAAATAAATGTTCCAACTGCCAAAGGGTTCTCTGGTAGTTGAGAGTTGAGAACACTTTGAAAGTTGTTAGAGTAATCATTGTTGATTCAATTATGAGGCCGGATAGTTCCAACCATGTTATTACTTTTTATACCCAATCTATTCTTACACTGCTTACACTCTTCCTTTTTTTTTGGGTGGGCAACACAATTTTTACGAAGATTACCCATTATGTAGATCATCCTAAAAAATATTGTTGTAGTTGAAAACTAAAAATTTCAATTATTTCATGATAGGGTTAGTTTTAAAACGATATGATTTTATTATGAGGGTGGCATATTAACAAAGATATCATTCTTTCGAACAATCTGCCATTGGATCATCTCCTTAAGACTCTTTAGTTGGTGTAAGCAAGTGTAAAAAGAAGTTGGATCATCTCCTTAAGACTCTCTAGTTGGTGAAAGCAAGTGTAAAAAGAAGTTGCGTTGTCAAGACACCGACGTTCCATGGGTTGCCCGTCTAAAAAATCAAGCGTTTCAAATAAGTATTTTATTTTTGACACATCCGAAACTGATATAGATCAAGATTTGTCATGACATTAAGGCTGTGTTTGATAGCAAGGAAATGTGTTCCGCGGAAATAAGTCCATTTCCACCACTTCCGCGGAATTAATTCCTTGGGGGGCCAAGGAAGCTTATTCCATGGAATTACATTAAAAACTAACTATTAGCCACACTTTTAAGTAACTGGGCCCCCATTTCCGTGGAATTAAAAAGGGATTTTTTGACTTTAGTCCCCCTTCGATGTTTCAATTAGGGGTTAGTCCCTTTTTACACAGAAATTAGATGTTAATCCCTTTTCTGTCAAGAATCAGTTAACTGGTGCTCATGTGTTAAACACGTGTGGCAGTTTGACATTATTACCCCTCACGTGTGTTACACGTGACTCACTTAAGTAGTTACCTATTTTTTACCTCAAATACCCCTCTTTTCATTAAATAGTCTTAAGTGGGTTACACCCGATGCCACCTAAAAAAAATCAGATTATTTCTTCTTCTTTTTTTTTTTTTTTTTTTTTTTTTTTTTTTTTTTTTTTTTTTTCTGATTCTACGTCCCCCACCCTTCCACCACCACCACCACCACCGTCCCATCACCATCACCAAACCCCTTTTTCTCTCTAAACCCCTTTCTCTCTAAAAACCCATTTCTTTCTAAATTCCTTTATCTCTCTAAACCCCTTCCTCCTATGCAAATTAAACCCCTTCCTCCTGTCTCTTTTTTCTAGCCGTTGGATCAGGCATGGGTATTTTGGGTAAAAAATAGGTAACTACTTAAGTGAGTCACGTGTAACACACGTGAGGGGTAATAATGTCAAACTGCCACACGTGTTTGACACATGAGCACCACTTAACTGATTCTTGACAGAAAAGGGATCAACGTCTAATTTCTATGTAAAAAGGGACTAACCCCTAATTGAAACATCGAAGGGGGACTAAATTCAAAAAATCCCAATTAAAAATGTAAACAAACGGCGGAATTTGTATTATTTCCGTGGAACTAACCCATTTCCATGGAATTCAAATGCTATCAAACACAGCCTAAGGGTTTAATTTTTGTTGGCGACTTCTAAGAAGTTTTTTCCCTTAATTACTCTGCACATGTACGTAGGATGGATAAACTGTATGTACCATTAGGTTAAACTAAAATGTAGACTCGGGTAAAAAAAAAAGGGAATTAGATCAAAACTTTCTGTCAAAAAAAAAAATTTAGGTCAAGACTTTTCTGTAGGCAGGTTCTGTTTTTTCTATAAATATTTGCAAATCATAATTAATATAATATAGGTTTTGGCTCCAGGCAACCAAACAAAAGATCATAATAGAGATCCGATCCATTTATTTATGGAAAATTCGATCCCCTCGTGATTTGAATCACATCCTCGAGTTCCGTTTTGCCCAAATTTCAAGGCATGGACAACCGTCCACCTAAGGGAGGGATTCTCTTCCTCCAAATTTGCGTACTCTCTGGCACTACTCTATATTTGGATGCTCTTTGTGATGTTTAGTATAATATCAATTTTCTCCTAGTGGTAGGTGAGATCTGTGTTTCAATTTTAAGTCCCACGTGCACCACCTGGCACTACTACTCCTTATTTATCCCAAGATTCAGATCTTCAACTTTGCAAGAAAAAATTACATACAGATTGAAACCACAAGAAGGGTGTTTGAAAATTTCTGTTTTGCAAATCAAATTAGGGTTCAGATTTGCAAAAGGAGAAGATGGAGATCCAATTGGGAGATCAAGAACAAGAGATGAAATGGCAGGGTCAAGTTTGGAACCATATTTGTGGAAGTGTTGATACAGCAGTTCTCAAATGTTCAATTGAATTAGGCATCTTTGACATCATTCACAATTCAGGTAAACCCATGATCACCCTATCTGAATTATCAACTTCTCCATCCTT
The DNA here is from genome assembly GCA_002174775.1 of Macleaya cordata. NCBI lineage: Eukaryota > Viridiplantae > Streptophyta > Magnoliopsida > Ranunculales > Papaveraceae > Macleaya > Macleaya cordata. Next base: position 294,618 of record MVGT01001698.1, on the reverse strand, counting down.
AGTTTCTGTCAAAACTGAAAACTTGTATAGATTACTAAGATACTTAGCTCATATGAACCTCATAACCATCAATTCTGTTGAAGGAAATGAAACATTTTCATTAACAAACATAGCTAAATTACTCCTTAGAAACCAAGAAAAGAGTTTAGTAGATTGGGCTCTTGGGATCGGCGATGAAATTTTAATGGCTGTTTGGCATGAACTGAGTAGTTCTTGTTCCACACCGGCTGACGGACCAACAGCTTGTCAAAAGGTTCATAGTATGGGTTGCTATGACTTAACAGAGAAGAATCCAAAACTGAATCAAGTTATCAACAATGCCATGGCAAGTGATACTAGGCTGGTCATGCCTGCATTTGTACAAGGTTGTCATGAGGTTTTGAATGGGATTTCGTCGTTGGTTGATATCGGCGGTGGCATCGGTACCGCCATGAGTTATGTTGTTAAGGCTTTCCCTCATATTAAATGTACAGCTTTCGATCTACCGCATGTTGTAGCGACGGCACCGCAGTATCCCGGTGTCGACTTGGTTGGAGGTAACATGTTTGAATTCATCCCTCCTGCTGATGCTGTTCTATTGAAGGTATTTTTCTGTACTTCTCTACTTTTACCAAAAGCTTTTGGAGATGGTGGGCAAATTCAATCGTGGCTAATACCCTTCCCTTTGTATTCAGACACTGTGCGACGGGTTTTCTTAGAAACTGTCGCTTTTAGTTTATCCAAAACCGTCGCCAAAACCCAATTTTTGATGTTTTTACTATTTTTCATGGTTCTCTTTACCCATTTTTTGCAGTTCATGCTCCACAATTGGGAAGATGCTGAATGCGCGAAACTACTAAAGAGATGTAAGGAAGTCATTCCGGTGGAGAAAGGAAAGGTGATTATAATGGATATAGTTTTGGATCAAGATGATGAAGATGATGATGATAATTATGATCTAGTACGGGCGAGGCTAAGCCTCGATCTCGATATGATGGGTTCAGGAGGCAGGGAGAGGACTAAGGAAGAATGGAGAGTGTTACTTGAGATGGCTGGTTTTAGTAGGCATGAAATAATTCCAATTTGTGCCATACAATCAGTTATTGTTGCATATCCCTAATTAGTTAAATGCAGCAGTACAGTACAGTAGTACTGTTTTATCACAAAAAAATCTTGTGTGTGATTTGTCACATTTCAATAAAACTATTTGTAGGCATCCAACTCAAAATTAATTGGCAATGAGTGGGGTAACAATCTTTTTATAATGGGTTTGCAAGACTTTCATATTTGATGTGGGACTATTCTCAACACGTTTCCTCATGTGCGGCGTTCTTTTGAGCTTAACACGTAGAACTCTATTTTGGGCGACCTAAAACAAGGTGTAGCATTTGGGCCTATCACACGTGAACTTGCTCTGATACTATATTAAATTTGTAGGTATCAAATTCAAAACTAATTAGCAAAGAAGACTAATATTGAAATGGGTCCATGATTTTCAGATGTTGCTTGATTTCGTACATGCTCCCCTGAATCAACTGTGACAGCCCATTGTCTAAAGGATTAGACAATCCTTTAGACTTTGAGTGCTGTTATTGAGGCTCCCCTTTTGGTTGGGGGGCATGCTCAAAATTTGGGCCTTAAAGTCCAAGTTTTCTACCTTTCCTCATTTTGTGTTTTTCTTAGGGGGGACTCCCCTCACAAAAGACAACTAAACCCTAATAAAACTTGGTTTTCATTTTGAGTATCCCCACCTTCACGATTCCCACCTTAAAAATTTCTATATTCATGAACTCCACCCGACAATAATAACGGCTCAACTATTCGACAACCAACGATTGAAAAAGTTTTTGCGAATGTAAGCTCGCTATTTGAACGCACATATATATAAAAATGGAAGAGGATGAAGTTATCAAAGAAACTCTATTAATGGAGAACAAACATCAAAAAATAATTTTGATGAGGGTATTGGGTCTTCAAATCCGGTTAAAGGCTCATAATCAATAACATTCGAGGTAATATAACTTTATTGTTGAGAAATACCGGAACAACAATTAATTAAAACTGGAAACTGGAATACTCCAAGGCACGTATAAACGCTATCTTTTAAGAGATGTTTCTCCCCTTCCGGTAGAAACTGCGACGCCACTCTAGGGTGATAAGAAAATCTCTCTCAGGATACAATGGAGGTCGTTTGATTCAATGTGTGATTAATTGATCAAACCAAAGAAAATACTCTGAAAGTAAGACTGATGATGCCTAATACGAGATGAAGAAGATACGAAAATTTGTTATGTCTTAGGGACTGGTTGAGGGTCGTATTTATAGTTTCAGTAGTGTCTATTGGTTGTGACTGTTGGGCTACCAATGGTTGTCACCAACGGTTGTCTCCAACAGTCAAACAATGAATTTTGATGAAAATATCTAACATTTATAATATCCTTTTTTATTTTTGTTTTTTCTGTAAAATGAAACTCGAAAAAAACCCGGCGAACTGAAATTCGATCAAATCATGTTTAAGACGAACTTTTTCGACAGGAATCTCTCAACTTTAATTAATATTTTGGACAGAAACCTCTCGAATTTTAGAATATTTGGATTTCAGTTCAAAAATTGCTATTGTTTCCCACAAACCCAACTAATCAGTTGAAAAACGACAGGAATCAGTCGAAAAATGCTAACCAAATCGATAGATTGTCCTAAAAAAGTTTCAATAAATTCGACAAGTTTCTGTCAAATGGGAAAACCTCCCCCCAAGTAAAACTGACCATGCCCCTTAAACAATTTGTAAAATTTAGGGGTGCCCCCTAACTGAGCATGCCCCTCATCCTAACCAGGGACCCCAATAACAGCAATCTAGATTTTCAATCAAGTTTTCATGATTAACAGTCAAAGTTGGTCGCGTTGGACCCAACTAACCCGAGCTTGGGTTGGGTTTGGTGAAAAAAAATGGATGGGCATGGGCATGGGCATGGACATGATAAAAGGAAGAACACTTCCAGAACTTGGAGCTTGGTCAGAGGGCTCAAGCCAGCTGGGCCAAGCCGATCTGAGCCGAATAGGAAAAGGTGAGAAATTAAGAGAGAGAAATGGGAGCCATTTGAGCTAAGCCGTGTGTTGAGCGAGCTATAAAACGGCTTCAATCAAAGCATCAACGTGCCTTTTTTAATTCTTATAATGTCCCCGTGTTTTTAAAATATACCATTTGCTTGATAGAAAGAGAAAAAAGAAACTTGAAGCAGAAGAAAGAGATAAAAAGGGATTGAGAAAAAAAAAAGAGACGGAGAAAGGAGGAGAGAGAAAGAAAGAGGGAGAGGGAAAATAGGGAAAGTGAGGAGTCCAAATCAAATCCTCTGCCCCAATATCCTATGTCCCTTTGCTGATTTTTTACGGTGGGACTCACATATAAACAATCTAATGGTTGAAATTTTGTTAAAATGTTCTCCTAACCCTATAGATTATTATTACAAAAAAATTAGTCTATTCTAAAACTTCTAACCCTATCAAAAGTTGATTGTAAAATTAGTCGTTAAAAAATATTTTTATTGTAAGTAATGAACGGTTGATTTTTCAATAACCTTTTTTATTGAGTTAAAAGTTTTAAAATGGACTAATTTTTCGAGAGAATGATCTATAAGGTGAGGATAACATACAAAACTTAAACTATTAAATCATTTCTATGTGAGTCATACAATGAAAAATCAACAAAGGGACCAGGAGAATATTGGGGCTAGAGGATTTGGACTCGAAAGGGAGTGGAAAAGGCGGACCATATGGTCCGTCCTCTTCTTTTTTTTTTTAAATTTCTTTATAACTAAATAGTTGGTTCTAATGGTATGAAACTTAATTATTAATCTTTTTGTATTCTTTATCACTTCTCTTTATGTTTCTAGTGGTCGTTGTGGTCACTTCCTCATTCTGTTTTCTTTTTCATTTCTGAGGTGATATTAATCCCAAAGACTTGCACGAAACATCTTTATTTTTTTGTTTTAGTGATAACTGTCAATACGTACTAAACCATCTTATGCTCCACTGGACAGGAGCCAGGAAGACCTCAATGTGGATGCGCCCATGACCTTATGACTATATCTAGTCAACAAAAAGTAAAGTAATCAGACTTTACTCGCTTGGGTTTGGTTGGATTGGGAAATTTCCAGCCTAAAATTAGTTCTTTTTCTGTTGACCTAGGTCATTTTAGCTAGTACGTTTTCCCGAGTTCATTTCTTAACAATTAATAAATGACACAATAAAAAAAAAATTATTGTAGAGTTGGTGTATCAATGCTAACGCTAAGTTGATACAACATAAAAATCACAAGAATGATATCTCTAGTTGCATTACAATGCTTCAAATTTGATGTTCAAAATGAATTAAAAGCTAAACTTAAGTCATGTGGCGTGTCCCTGACGTGTCTACAACGTATCCGTCGTGTGTTTAAGTCATATGTCACGTATATATCGTATCGGACACATGTCCCACGCGTGTCCGTGTACATGGACACTCTACTCAAATTGAAGTTTTCGTGCTTCCTATGGTATCATGTGCCTGTAGGTGAAGCATCACTCTTCTTATGGAGAATACACTAATTAATCCCATGTTTTCGAATATGGGTGTAAGATTTTATCGATCTGCATATGTGATTGGTGGGGGTGGAGATAATTTTTTTGGGTAGTGCTATGCAAACCCATTTTGGCAACTCCTTAGCATGTGAGACTTACATAAAGATGATCCAAAAGTAGATATTTGATGAAGATGTTCTTCTCACCATGAATATCATCATCACCAAAATTCATATCATCAAAAATTTGTAACCCCTTGAATATTAATTACGGTGGAAAATTCAAAAGTAAAATGAACAGCTTAAAATTTTATCATTTAGATGAGGGAATTGCACATTTTAGAATTATATGATTTCTTGTGAAGAGTCAACTTCATCATCTAAAATCAGCCTTTGGATAATCATCTCCAATCAGTATGCAATCAATATGAAATCTAGGGGTGTCAACAGGTCGGTTCCAGATCCGGTTCCGTTAATATGAAGTGGTTCTGGATCCTTTCGGTTCCGGTTCCGGAACCTCAATTGGTGGTTCCAGATCCAGTACCGCTAGGATCCGCTGGTACCCGCGGGTACCCGATACCCATTTTAAGTTATTATTTTTTTATTTTTTTCACACAAAAAAAATTTGTATTTTGTATTTTCGTATTCTATTCAATTATAAAATTTATTTTATTATAAAATTTGTTAAATAATAGTCATTGGTTTCTTTTTTTAATTAAAAAAAAGTTAAAAAAATTAAAAAATTATTATATAATAGTAAATTAAACTATAAAATTATAGAATTTATACGGAACTGGGTACCCGTGGATACCCGTTGGGTGGATCCGAAAAATTTCGGATCCAAAATTGGTAGATCCGAAATGGATCCGAAATTTATCGGATCCACAAAGTGAGGTCCCAGAACCGCAAAAAACGGTTCCGGTACCGGTTCGGTTCCGGATTTATGGGTACCAATTGACACCCCTAATGAAATCAGTATATTTTTCAAAATTGAAAATAAATAACTTTTATTCAAGAAAGAATAATGAATGAAATTAACAATGCAAGAAAATTTCAATGAATGAAAGAGGCAAATTCCAGGATCTAACATATTGACTCTTGTTGACAGTGTTTGAGTCTCCATATCAAATCACAGTGGGGTCACAAAAATTTGATATATCAACGTGTGGGACCCACACGTTGAAACATCAGTTCCAAGCAAAGACCCCCCCCCATTGCTCTTACTTCTCTTGGAGAAATTTAAGTTCTTTACAACTTATATATATTTTGAGTCATCGATCTAAATTATTAGCCAGCCAGCCTTCTTTATTTTTCAGATCGAGCCTTGCTGAATTAGACAATAACTAAACAGAGAAAGATAGCTGCTAGCTAACTAGCTAAAAATGTCTGACGTTCTAGTTGAAATGATTAGAGAAAAATTTCATCATCTTAAAACCAAGTTTTTTGGCCAAAATAATCCGCCACAGACGATGATAGGAACCGATTACTCGTGGGATCGTGAGCCTATACTTAGCGAACAGAACCGCCCGCACCTGCCTGAAATACAGAAAATTCATGCAGATGAAGAAGCGGGCGAGGGCGTTGTGACGGTTGCTTACGGACCATCTTATAGTGCATGGGAGACAGATATGTGGAAGAAAACAAAGAAAGTGGCATGGAAGCATGTATTGAGAAACAGTAGTGAGAGGGATGAGAAAGAATGCACTCGTCTTTACCTTGAAGCAGTCGCGAGAGTGATGAATGAAGCTCTAGCTCTTTATAAACACGACGAACAAATCAATCGCCTCTCTACGGATGAATTTATATGGATGATGGTAATTGATGGTTGTTTTTTGTTGCAAGTAGCCCTACTAGTACTTGGTCGTGAGAAAAAAATGAAGCACCTTCTAAATCACCCAGTATTTGGGCAGCTTGAAGGCGACGACAAAGTATCGATGATAAGGGGCGCAGTGTCGTCCATGTTCGTGGTAGGAAACCAAATTCCTCTAGTGGTACTCAATGAGCTGATGGGACAAAGTTTCTTTAAGAATGTCATCAACAAAGGGATATGGGAACAGCCACTGGACTTGGAAAGGTGGGTCTTGTTCGAGCTATTGTTGGTGCCCGCTATGCTGAACGTTCAAGGAGGAGCTATAATCATTCCAAATGCCTCGTTGCCCGATTACTTGCTCTTCAGGAGACACAGAGGCAACCCATTTACCATCCTTGGTTGTTTGGTAAGATTGATTACATCACTTAAACCATTTTCATCAGTTCTGTTCAAAAGGAAGAAATCCCCTTCCAAAAAGGCTAATGACCTTTTACATGGACTTTGGTTGTTAATGACGGGGTTATCTCATTCTAAGGAAGATGATGGTATCGATTTGGAGTACGTCTATGCGGGAGAAGACGATAGTACTAGTAGAAGTGACCATTTTTACGATGTTGTTCTTCCAACGGTGCGAAGTGCAACGGAGCTCAAAAAAGTTGGCATTGTTTTTCAGCACAATGAAGAGACAAGAATCAATGGAATAAGGTTTCAAAAAGTTATGCTCAGTTCATCTTATTTAGTCCTCCCTCGAATCCTGGTGGACTCTGAGAAACACTTGTTCATGTTGTTAAGTAATTTGATTCGATACGAGGTTACACATTTTGGCCAATCTAAGCGTAAAGTGTGCGAATATCTACAATTGATGCGTGAACTCATCAGATCAACCGACGATGCCAAAGTCCTTGCTGCCAATGGAATCATTGTTGTGGATCCTAATCTAGAGGGAAAAGTGCCGCTTCTCTTTCAAGAATTGCCCATCCCACAAGTGATGAGAAGCCATGGAGGTACTCTCAGAAGAGTTAGAGATGAACTTACTAATTATACCCGCCCTAGCCCGTTTAAGAAGATAGGTGAAGTGCTTACATTAGTTGTAATTCTCACTCTCATCCAAACTGTCTATACTGTTCTTAGTTTTCACCTTAAGAAGTAGATCGATTACTTTGTTATCATCCCTTTTTTCCTGTTTTCTTTATAGTTTGTTTGGATGGGGATTTTAAGTAGGGATTTTGTGGGGATCAGAGATTTGGTGAAAACTAATTAGATTTATAACATGATTTCTGACAAGTTTTTCACCAAATCCCTAGTCCCCACAAAATCCTTCGTCCAAACAAACCATTAGTTTAGTTTGCGCCATTGCAAGGAGCACAAGTTTGAATATCTATTACACCTCTAGGGCTGAATTTTTCTGCTTTAATGGATTTTAAATTTTGACAAAAAAAAAAAAAAATCTAAAGTCATATATGATGGTGATTTGGCCCCGGTATAGGCTGTTTAGAAATCTTCCATACTAACTAGTAATTTTTCTCCTACTTTGAACAATCTGTTAGGATTTAGGGATCAATTCAACCACAAACTAAAGATAAACAATCAAACAATGTAAATCGAGAACATAAAACAAAAAAAATAAACAAGCACCACAACGCACAAGATTTACGTAGTTTGACAAGATTACCTACATCCACGGACGATGATGAACTATTTCCACTATAATGAAAATAATAAAGAACAGTCACAAGAACTTACCTCACACGCAACCCAAGCTCCAAGCCTCACAACCCTTACAGGGATTATCTCAAACTCTCAATATTGAAAGCTCTCACAAATATTGCTCTCACCTCTCTCTATCCCTAGAAGACCCCAATAAACCCCTATTTATAAACTTACAAGAATTCTCCACGAAATAGGAAGAATCCCAAGCCCTATAGGACTCAAACTAGCAATTTTCGCAAGTTAAACCGCCTCCTGCGATTTTATTTCCAGAAGGTATCGATACCCATTTAAAGGGTATCGATATTAGAGGCATCTGAAGTGCCCACGCCAATCTGGTATCGATACCCCCAACTCGGGTATCGATACACAAGCCATCTGATGTCGTTGCTTCAGCAGGTATCGATACTACTCTTTTGGGTATCGATACCAAAGTCAATTGGATTTGGCCAAAACTTTACAAAGTCTTCTATATTTCTGCACGGTAATGTACGCCGATATCTACAAAGATATGGTGAAAAATAGAAGTTTATAATACCCTGGCATAGTCTGTTTTACATATTCTACCTGACGCTTAGAGTTGTACTTGAAATTCTCAGATTATAATTAAGGAGTTTTGGAAAAAAAATCCATGTAAAAAAAAGTCATTAAGTTTTTAATCCTTTTTTATAATTTAGTCCTTAGTTTTGGACCATAAAAGTAGGGACTAAATTTATAAAAAGGGATTAAAAACACAATGACTTTTTTTACAAGGACTTTTTTTACGTTTTCCATAATAATTTAATTTAATAATAATAATAAATTTGTGTGATCTGAGAGGTTTTCCTGATTGTAGGTTTTTTTCTAAAAAATTATGTGATCGAATTTCTACCTTTTTTTTTTTCAATTTTCTTTGGTACTGGTCTAGTTAGGTTCCTAACAGAATTTGCCAATTTTCAATGGCTGAGTTGAGGGGTAATAAAGATTTCCTTATACATGTGTATATTTACTGTTCATAACAAAAAAAATTTAGGAGTTTAATACAAAAAAAAAAAAACATAAAAGCTTCTGTATTAAACCCAAATTAATCGAATGATTGCTTAAAATGATGTCCCAATCTTAACTGTGTGGCACAATAATAAATTAATAACTATAAAAACAAAAACAAAAAAATCCAAAACAAAACCACATGGACTAATAAAATACAATATTTTGTCCTTGTGTTAGTTGAGATATGATTATCAAGCTTAACTTAATTATATCCCACGAGCATCACCTGTATTCCCCACTCCTTATATCAATTAATTTCAGATCTTCAACTTTAATTTGCAAGAGCAAGATAGAGAGATAAATTGGAACCACATCTGATTTGTAATCAAAATCTCAGAATTCTAAAGGAGAAATGGAGATCAAAATGGGAGATCAAGAACAAGAGATGAAATGGCAGGGCCAAGTTTGGAACCACATTTGTGGTAGTGTTGACTCATCAGTTCTCAAATGTTCAATTGAATTAGGCATCTTTGACACCATTCACAATTCAGGCAAACCCATGATCTCCTTGTCTGAGTTATCATCTTCTCCATCCTTAGCTTCTCTCAAAATCCAAAACTTGTATAGATTACTAAGATACTTAGCCCATATGAACCTCATAACCATCAGTTGTACTATTGAAGGAAATGAAACATTTTCATTAACAGAGTTAGCTAAATTACTCCTTAGAAACAAAGAAAAGAGTTTAGTCGATTGGGCTCTGGGGATCACCGGTGAGACCTGCGTTACCGTTTGGCACGAATTAAGTAATTCTTGTTCGTCATCGGCCGATGCACCGACATCTTTCCAAAAGATTCATGGTAAGGCTGCATGGGAATTAGCAGAGGAGAACCCAAAATTGAACCAATTTATAAACAATGCCATGGCAAGTGATACAAGATTGGTCATGCCTGCATTTGTACAAGGCTGTCATGAGGTTTTGAATGGAATTTCGTCATTGGTTGATATCGGCGGTGGCATCTGTACTGCCATGAGTTATGTTGTTAAGGCTTTCGGTCATATTAAATGTACAGCTTTCGATCTACCGCATGTTGTAGCGACGGCACCGCAGTATCCCGGTGTCGACTTGGTTGGAGGTGACATGTTTGAATTCATCCCTCCTGCTGATGCTGTTTTATTGAAGGTATTTTTTTCTATACTTCTATACTATTATCAAATAGGATCTCCTAATGAACCGTCAAAAAATGGTGCATCTTTGTATTCAGACACTTTTTGCAACGGTTTTCTTTAAAACCGTCACCTTTTAGTTTTCCAAACCATCGCCAAAACCCAATTTTTCATGGTTTTTTTTTTGTTTTTTTCTTCTTTTCTGGTTTTTGCAGTTCATGCTCCACAATTGGGAAGATGCAGAATGCGCAAAACTACTAAAGAGATGTAAGGAAGCCATTCCGGCTGATAAAGGAAAGGTGATCATAATGGATATAGTTTTGGATCAAGATGATGAAGACGATGATGATAATTATGATCTAGTACGGGCGAGGCTAAGCCTCGATCTCGATATGATGGGTTCAGGAGGTAGGGAAAGGAGTAAAGAAGAATGGAGAGTGTTACTTGAGATGGCTGGTTTTAGTAGGCATGAAATTATTCCAATTTTCGCCATTCAATCAGTTATTGTCGCATATCCTTAGTTAAAACCAACAACATTTGATCACGAAATTTTTAATAATTTGATCAAGATGTTCCTATGAACTATTTTTTATGATTTGTTAGGTTTCAATGTAAAAAAAAATAAATAAATAAAAAATTGAATTGGCTTGATTTTTGAATGTTGTTTTTATAACAAGGCCTTTGTACATAGAAAACTTTGGTGTTTATGAGAATTTTGTGAGTGGTACTTGCTACCGTTCGATTTCATTCTCAAAAAGTGAACCGGTTGGCTAATTCTTAATGGCAATCAGCTATTGTTGCTTATACTTAAGAAAGAGTGTTTAATCTCGAAATTTATTAGTAGATTAAGTTTTTTATTATTGTTGAATTACAGATGACTTCCCTGTTAACTTGTCATTGTGATCTATGCTTTGTGGTTTGTCAAATTCACATTTAAGTTAAAAAAACAAAAACTGAAATGGATTGATTTTTGGGGTGTTGTTTGATAAGAATGTGTTTGGCTACAAATGAGTCAAAATTCTTTTTGAGATAGTTCAACGACATGTTCCTATTATGAAGACTCAAGGTCTGTCCTGTATCAGTTGGTTTTTAGGCCATTCAAATTCTTCGATGTCTAAGCGAATCTCGTTGTCATGAGACCAAGCTCTCTCCATAGACATGGTTCATCTTTCCGAGTAACTTCCCCATGTTTCCCACGTCTAGTTTTCGCAGTTGACCCTCCATCTTCCCTAAGTCAGTTCTCTCCGTCTCTGTTTTCCTCCCTGTTTCCTAACTCTGTTTTCCTCTGTTTTTCCTAAGAGACATGCGTTTCTCTCAATTCCAAGTCAAAATAAAGAAATGATGCATATAAGTAACAGCATACATATAGACAACAAAGAAATGATCAAGCGTTGTTTAATTAGACTGCTTATAGTAAGGAGCTAGAAATGGCAGCCGCTGAAATTAGAGTACCACACACGATCATAGGCAAGGACTACTCATGGGATGATCTTTCATTCAGTGCAGACAATCGTTCGAGCATGCCTGAAATACAGAGTTCATGACGATGAAGAAGGTGGTCAGGGCGTTGTGACAGTCGCTTATGGGCCGTTGTACTATGCTTCGGAGAGCAATATGTGGAAGAAAGCAAAGGAAGCAGCATGGGAGCATTTGTTGAGAAATAGTAGTGAGGAGGATAAAGACGAAACCGTTCATGTTTATTTTGAAGCAGTGAAGAGAGTGAAAGACGAAGCTAGGGCTCTCTATAAGGATGACGGCACCATCAATGGCCTCCCCATGGATAACGATGACGTCTTCATATACATGATGATAAATGATGGTTGTTTTTTGTTGCAGGTAGCCCTCTCAGTGCTTGGTCGTTCGAAAAAACTGAAGCACCTTTTAGATCACCCAGTATTTGGGAAACTTGAAGGCGACGACAAAGTATCGATGATAAGAGATGCAGTATCGTCCATGTTTGTGGTAGGTAACCAGATCCCTCTTGTGGTACTCAATGAGCTGATGAAACAAAGCTTCTTTAAGAATGTTGTCAACAAAGGGATATGGGAACAACCAATGGATTTGGAAAGATGGGCCTTGTTCGAGCTATTGTTGAAGCCGGCTATGTTGGATGCGAGAGGAAGAGGAGCCATTATCATTCCAAACGCCTCGCTGCGTGATTATTCACTCTCCCAGAGATATAAAAGCAACTCATTTTCCATCCTTCGTTGTTCAGTAGGATTGATTAAATCCCTTAAACCTTTTTCAGCCCTGTTCAAAAGGAACAAGGCTCCTATTGACCTCCTACATGGACTTTGGTTGTTAATGACAGGGTTATCTCATTCTAAGGAAGACGACTTGGACTACGTCTATGCAGGAGAAGATGATAGTACTAGTAGAAGTGACCATTTTTACGACGTAGTTCTACCAACAGTGCGAAGTGCGTCGGAGCTTAAAAGAATAGGCATTGTTTTTCAGCACAATGAGGAAACAAGGATCAATGGAATAAGGTTCCAAAAATCTATGCTCGTTGCGTCTTTAGTCCTCCCTCGAATCCTCATGGATTCTGAGAAACACTTGTACATGTTGTTGAGTAACTTGATTCGATACGAGGTTACACATTTTGGCCAATCTAAGCGTAAAGTGTGCGAGTATTTACAATTGATGCGTGAACTCATTAGATCATCCCGCGACGCCAAAGTCCTAGCCGCTGACGGAATCATTGTTGTGGATCCTAATCTAGAGGAAAAAGTGCCGCTTCTCTTTGAAGAATTGCCCATCCCACAGGTGATGAGAAGCCATGGTGGTACTCTCAGAAGAGTTAGAGATGAACTTAACAATTATACCCGCCCTAGCCCGTTTAAGAAGATAGGTGAAGTACTTACATTAGTTGTAATTCTCACTCTCATCCAAACTGTCTACACTGTTCTTAGTTTTCACCTAAAGAAGTAAATTTCTTTGTATCACTGCAGGGGCAGTGCAAATTTGAATATTTAATACACGAAAAGGAGGCCCAGACCCCCCTTTTTTACCGATTTTGTGTATAGGACAGGCCCGGTTATGTTTATGAGTTTGGGCCTTTTATTTCTCCGTCGGTTACATGCGGTCCCTCCACTTTTTTTTCGTTTGAATTTGTTCGCACGTGCACCTTTTTTTNAATTGTGCAATTTTTTTTCAGCTGTCCTCCCCGTTAATTTTAACGCCATGTAGGGATTTGAGGCTCATTTTCTGTATTTAATAAGATGCATGCTTTCTTTTGTTGATCAAGTCATCTTCTTCTTTCATTACTCTTGAATAAAATTACAAGAGCTCATTGATGAAGTTCCCCTTGAGAATTTTCTAACATAAAACTTTTTTGTACTGATTGATTTTCTGAATAACTAACTCTGAACATTAGAAGTCAGGTTTTAGTAAAGTGGCGACGCTCCTGCTTTGAAACCTCGCGTTCTTACTCCGAAGTCCGAAACACACTTTGGCATTTTTGTTCCAAAGGCATTTTATAACTTTTGGGATATTTTTCAATTCACCGCTTTTGCTTTCGTTCTCGTTCCCACTCCACTGGTTAATTACCTCTGAACCAACCAAAACTAAGGCTTTAAATTTATCAAACAAACATTAATATTGGTTAAATATTTGTTTTTTATTCTCTAATTAGAAATCAATAGTTTTTCTCTCATTAATATTGGTTGGTCCATATACAAGTTTGAAATCAATAATTCTTCCAGGGGGAGCCAAAAGGTCACAGAAAATGGTCCTGTGGGGTCTGTTGATGATCCAGACCCGTTTGCCACAAATACACCAAAATTGATTTTTTCTCCTTTTATTTATGTGTTAGGTAATCAGATGCTTTTCAAGCTTGAATCCACGTGCATCACCTGGGTTCCCACACTCTTTCATATATAATCAAGTTCCTATCTACTCTACTACTTTGCTTTAGAAATAATTGGAACCAAAGGGTTTGAAATTTTCTGATTTGTCATCCAAGTTTCAGAGTTGGAAAGGAGAAGATGGAAATCCAGTTGGGAGATCAAGAACAAGAAATGAAATGGCAAGGTCAAGTTTGGAACCACATTTGTGGTAGTGTTGACTCATCAGTTCTCAAATGTTCAATTGAATTAGGTATCTTTGACATCATTCACAATTCAGGTAAACCTATGATCACCCTATCTGAATTATCATCTTCTCCATCCTTAGCTTCTGTCAAAATCCAAAACTTGTATAGATTACTAAGATACTTAGCCCATATGAACCTCATAACCATTATTTGTACTACTGAAGGAAATGAAACATTTTCATTAACAGAGTTAGCTAAATTACTCCTTAGAAACCAAGAAAAGAGTTTAGTTGATTGGGCTCTGGGGATCACCGACGAAACCTGCGTCACCATTTGGCACGAATTAAGTAATTCTTGTTCGTCGTCGGCCGATGCACCGACATTTTTCGAAAAGGTTCATGGTAAGACTATATGGGAATTAGCAGAGGAGAACCCAAAATTGAACCAGTTTATTAACAACGCCATGTCAAGTGATACAAGGTTGGTCATGCCAGCTTTTATACAAGGTTGTCCTAAGGTCTTGAATGGAATTACATCATTAGTCGATATCGGCGGTGGCACGGGTACCGCCATGAGTTACGTTGTTAAGGCTTTCCTCGAGATAAAATGTACTGTGTTCGATCTACCACACGTTGTAGACTCGGCACCACAGTACCCCGGTGTGGACATGGTTGGAGGGAACATGTTTGAATTCATTCCTCTAGCAGATGCTGTTTTATTGAAGGTATGAATCTATAATCTATCAAAATGTACCTAGTGTTTTCTCAATATCATATCTAATAAGAGCTGATTAAATTCGAGTCTTCGAATGATTAATTAGTTCGATAATATTCGCTAATTATTCATGGGTTTTAACTCATTTTTCGTAGTTCATGCTCCATAATTGGGAAGACGAAGAATGCGTAAAACTACTAAAGAGATGTAAGGAAGCCATACCAGGGGATCGAGGAAAAGTGATCATAATTGAAATAGTTTTGGATCAAGATGAAGATGAAAATGATGATGATGATGATAATTATGAACTAATACGCGCGAGGTTAAGCCTCGACCTCGATATGATGTTGAGCTCAGGAGGAAGAGAGAGGACTAAGGATGAATGGAGAGTGCTACTAATTGAGATGGCTGGTTTTAGCAGGCATGAAATAATTCCAATTTGTGCCATACAATCAGTTATTGTTGCATATCCCTAATTAGTTAAACAAAGGGTGTTTAATCGATCGATAAGTCGATCGAGTTTTATGTTGTTGTTGGTTTAGGGTTTAAATTCTTGATTTGTCCATGTGATGATCTGCATATATTTTTGTGAATAGAGTCTCACATTTGAGGGAAATTTGAGACTGATCGAAATGGCTTGATTTTTCTGACTTTGTCTAATAAGGGTGTGTTTGGCTACAAATTTTTACTGTAGCATATTATATCCTAATAGGGTCATCGCTGCAACCAAACATTCTCTAGTTAAATCACAGGCCTAACGTATATAGTAGCGCAAAGTGAAAATCACCCAACCAACTAAATAGGCTTGCCACGCAGCACTGATCCGGGTTACTAGTTCACTTCTTCTCCAGGTCTCCAAAAAGAGTCCCCAATTGGAGTCCCTAGCATATCTCTAATACTCTGTTTCAGTGCTAAACTGCTAATACAAGGTTTTTTTTATTTTGATGAGAGATATTGCAACCTACTTTTTATGGGGATGTGAAGATGATTCAAATGTTGATTTTGGTGAAGATATTCTCTTCATCATGTAGATCATCATATCTGAAAATCAGTAGGTTCTAAAAGTTCTAACCCCATTAAAAGTTTATTAGAAATGATCAACTAATTTTTCGTGGGTTAATTTGAGAAACAACTTTTGAGTAATCTCCATGTGGGTCCCATAAAAATATATTGCAATAGGGTATGTTGCAATATCTCCCCTTTTATTTTTACTCTTCGTGTGAAGGATTTATAGGATTTGAACCATTAACATCTATGGCCCTGCTTGGTATGCAGAGAAAATTTGCAGAATGCAAATTACCACAGTTGTAGTAGTGGTAGTTTGTATGGACAAACAATTAGGTATCCTAACTAGCAGAGGAATACCATACCAAGCAGCTGATTTATCAATTTTACTGAGAATAACTGCAAATGCGAATTTTTACTACATACCAAGCAGAGCCTATGTACCTTTAAAGAGCAAATCCTTTGTCCCCATTTGCATATTCCTTCCATGTGCTCACGTTTATTTTGGCTTATGGGGCCTACATAAAAGCGAACTAACGGTTGATTTTTTTTGTAAAATTGTTCTCCTTGCTATATAGAATTTCTCATAAAAACATAATTTATTCTAAGATATCTGCTGCTATCAAAAGTTGATTGAAAAATAACCGTCCATTATCATTGTTTATTTTCGATCAACATCTGATGGGGTTAAAAGTTTTAAAAATGCCCGATTTTTTTGCAAAAATAATCTATATAGCAAAGAAAATAATCTTACAAAATAATCAATTATTGGTTCCAATCAAATAAATGTGGGCACATAAAAGGCACATGCAAATGGGGATAGAGGATCTGTATCTTTAACGCTTTAATGGTTTGTTTGGATGGGAGATTTTAAGTAGGGATTTTGTGGGGACCGAGATTTGGTGGAAAACTAGTTAGATTTATAACATAATTTCTAACTAGTTTTTCACTAAATCCCTGATCCACATAAATCCCTACTTAAAATCCCCCATCCAAGCAGACTATAAAAGTTTGGGACGAGGACATTGTACTTAACTCGAATCAAGCGGTAACAACCATGTTCCAACCTCTTTTCTATTAATGCCAAATATATCCTCCAATCTTCAGAACTAAAGGTAAACAAAGTTTACTCCTACTTGTGGAATCCCATGAATAAGATGAAAGACTAATATTTTGAGAAGATGATTTTTTGATTGTTTAGCTAAAAAAACAAAGAATGAGGGGCTGTGGCACTTTCTCCATTATTGTAGTTTTGGATTTCAGGAGGTCCAACAGGTCCTCCATCTGGCCATCCACACGTGTTTTTTACACGTGGATAGAGGCCATTGGGATTGGGTGGTTCATCTAGATAGAGGACCGCCCTTGACTGGATGCATCTTAGGTAGGTGAAACATGTCTGACTATAAAAATACCAATTTTTCTTTTTCAGCTTTCCTCTTTAGCTTCCCTTAATATGATAACATGAGTTTCACGCTTTACATCCCACGTGCATCACCTGTTCAACCCACCCCATATATCAACTTCAAATCTTCAAACTTCCCAAGAGAAATTAAGATACAAAGAATAGAATTCCAAAACTGTTTTTCAAATTTCTGTTCTGCAATCAAAGTTGCCAAAGGAGAAGATGGAGATTCAATTGGGAGATCAAGAACAAGAAATGAAATGGCAGGGTCAAGTTTGGAACCACATTTGTGGTAGTGTTGATTCAGCAGTACTCAAATGTACAATTGAATTAGGGCTTCTTGACATAATTCACAGTTCACCAAAACCCATAACCCTTTCTGAATTATCTTCTTCTCCATCTTTATCTTCTCTCAAAGCCCAAAACTTGTATCGATTACTTAGATACTTATCACATATGAACCTCATAACCAGCAATATTGTTGAAGGAAATGAGACATTTTCATTAACAGACTTATCTAAATTACTCCTTAAAAACCAAGAGAGAAGTTTGAAGGATTGGGTTCTGGGAATCGACGACGAACATTCGATTAATAGTTGGCATGAACTGAGTAGTTATTGTTGTTCGCCGGACGATGCGCCGACGCCTTTTGTGAAGTTACATGGAAAAACTCTTTGGGAATTAGCAGAGGAAGTTCCTGAAGTGAATGAATTGATCAACAATGGAATGGCTTGTGATACTAGGATGGTCATGCCAGCATTTATAAAAGGTTGTGAGAAGATATTGAATGGAATTACGAAATTGGTTGATATCGGTGGCGGCACAGGTGCCGCCATCAGTTATGTTGTTAAGGCTTTTCCTCAGATAAAGGGTACAGTTTTCGATCTACCTCACGTTGTAGCGACCGCGCCGGAGATTCCTGGTGTGGAGATGGTTGGTGGTGACATGTTTGAATGCATCCCCTCTGCTGATGCTCTTCTATTGAAGGTATCTACAGTGAATTATATGGTTCAATTATTTTTATTGATAATTTTGTTAATTTTCATGGGTTTTCCTCTGTTTTTTTATTGATAATTTTGTTAATTTTCATCGGTTTTCCCCTGTTTTTTATTGATAATTTTGTTAATTTTCATCATTTTTCCCCTGTTTTTTATTTGATAATTTTGCTAATTTTCATGGGTATCCTCTGTTTTTTCACTAGTTGATTTTGCTGATTTTCATGGGTGTTCCTCTGTTTTTATATGATAATTTTACTTTTTGGTCAATAATTTTGCCAAACTACATGGGTTTTCCTCTGTTTTTTCGCTCGATCATTTTGCTAATTTTCATGGGCGTTCCTCTGTTTTTTTGTTCAATAATTTTGTTAATTTTCATCTGTTTTCCTCTATTTTTTATTTGATAATTTTGCTAATTTTCTTGGGGATTCTCTGTTTTTTTTGCTCAACAATTTTGCTAAATTACATGGGTTTTCCTCTGTTTTTTGGGCTCGATGATTTTGCTGATATTCATGGGCGTTCCTCTGTTTTTTTGTTAAGAGAATTTCATGGGTTCTCCTCTGTTTTATTGCTTGCTGATTTTGCCGATTTTCATGGGTGTTCCTCTGTTTTTTTGTTCGAGAATTTTGCTAATTTTATGGGTCTTCCTCTGTTTTTTTAGTTCATGCTCCACAATTGGAAAGACGACGAATGTATAAAACTACTGAAGAGATGTAAGGAAACAATTCCAACAGATCAAGGGAAGGTGATCATAATTGAAATGGTGTTGGATCAAGACGAAGACGACGACGATCTAACGCAAGCAAGGTTAAGTCTCGATCTCGATATGATGTTGAGTTCAGGAGGCAAAGAGAGGACAAAGGATGAATGGAGAGTGCTACTTGAGACAGCTGGTTTTAGCAGGATTGAATTCATTCCCATTTTTGCCATACAATCAGTTATAGTTGCTTATCCTTAATTAGTTGAAAATCAACAGTGTTTGATTGATAAAATAATCAGTCTGATTTGAGTTTTATGTAATTTTTGCTTTATGGCATAAAATGCCCAGCTTGTTTAAGTGATTTGTCTTTTTAATTTGCAACAATTTTAGAGAAAATAAGATTGATTTTTCAGATGATAAAGGTGTGTTTGGTTGCAAATAAACCCTTTTTTTTTTTTTTCAAATCGACTCGTTTTATTTTGGAGAATCACTGTTCTAAATCAAAAAAGGATGCATACCCATGAACTGATTATGTTTTGAAAGGTGGAGTGTAGATCCAATTTGAATCACCCTAGTATTTAAGATAAGGAACAAATGATGATGTGGATCCACAAAAATTGTTGTAATTTTGTCATAGTGAATAACCCAATAGGATCAAACGGTCAAATAAAATTTCTTATATGTAAAAATAGAAAAATAACAATCACACAACCCAATAACTCACAAAAACTAAAATGACCTTTTGCAACGCTTTTAAGCCTTAAAACCGTGACCAAAAATCCGCAACAGTTCTCGACATTAAAAACGTCACTAAGTTTACATCACCGTGAGTGGGTCTCTACCCTATTGTTTGTCTGCCGTGACAAAGGTACACAAAACCGTCTCAATAAGTCAAAAATTTAATGCCATAAATAGCTTATATATAGTAATGGTTAATTAGTAAAATCATGCTTATGTGGACCTTACCTTCTACACATAAACCTATTATACTTTAACCTCAAAACCCTAGACTCGGGACCTCTTTCCTTAATAAGGGTGGGAGAAACCTGGCCCACCAAGCCTTTTAAGACAATTGAAATTAGTGATTTTTGACTTGTTAATCTTATGGCTCATTGCGCCTATCTCTCTTTGCAAGGAAAGAATTGCTCAAAACTTTTACATTTCTTAAACTCCTAGTGCATAAGTGATGTGGGATATACTAACATTTTCCTTGGAGCCACTCGAACCTTCCCCTCCACACAAGGCTAGAGACAATAGACTTGACCCATCCTTGAAATAGCACCCTTTGATACCATGATAAGGCCCATTGGGCCTAAGTCTTCTTCAAAACCGGCTTGGAAGGAAATGGTTGCCCAGGACTTAACTTCACAAACTCACATTGCCCCTAGTAATATACTTAAGAGTCCAGATCAGTATACATCATTATTCGTACATTGGTTGTGGGGCCCACATTGTGAGGAACCAATGGCTGATGTTTGGTGAGAATGATCCATAAGATGAGTAAAATACATCTACCAAAAATCATATCATTCTAAAATTTCTAGTCCCACCAAAAATTGATCGGAAGTTAATTAAAAATTAATTATGAACAATGAACAATGAGAAAAAGAATCAATTTTTAATGGGGCTAACAGTTTTAAAATAAAGTAATTTTTTTGTGAAGATGATCTACATAGAGCATTCTCAAAACCATCAGCCCTTAGACCAATCCAATGTGGGCCCCACATGCCACTGTACATATAAAATGTACAAATAAGACTGTATGCCAATCCGTAAAGCATGAATAAAGATAAGGCATATTTTCAATCAAGTACAAGAACCCAGAATAGAAGAATCATATTCTTCTGAAGAAATTAAATCTAGCCAGATACTTTGATTCCTTCTCATCTTATTTAGTGGTAAGTGGGCATTTTGTATTGACCATCATTTTAAACCTACTACTCACCAACTTGCTCAATTCAGTATAAAATAGTACAAGCGAATATATACACTAATTAAAGAGAGAACCCTACATGAAATTAAAGAACCACAAAACAACTAAAATCAAAACCAACAATTTGGAAATTAAAAACATGTTATTAGACTTGGTAAAATTAGGGCAGCAGGTTAAACCCAACCCTGTTTGTAGCGATTGAAGAGATCTTCAGTTTGTGCATTTTTGAAGGCACAACAGGCAATAACATAGACCCAAATTAGTATCACCACAGCCACAATCAAAATCACATTAGCCTTTCTCCATTCCATTCTCAGATTCCCCAAAAGTCCTGCCTTGCAGGAATTGCATCCATAACACAATTGAGACTGGTCATTGCTCCATGTATAACAATCAAAATCCGCTGTCGGGTTCGCCGGGTTGACCCATAGGGTCGGGTTCACGTACCCGAACCCGCAAGCAGTTGGAGGCTTACAACATCCTGACTGTGACCAATTTAAAAAAAAGTATGTGTTACCTAACTAATACTGTAAGCAGACAATATTATATACAAAAGCTGGCAAGCATGATAATATGATATAATTTTTTTATATATATTATTTGTAATAAAAACAAGTTAATTAGAATCTCAAATTATTATATGATGGGTCCTATAATGGATGAGACCCATTCTTGCTTGACTTCATATTTGAAACTTAAAAGGGGTTTTTTTTTTTTTTAATCATAGACCCCTTCTAATTAAATTTTTGAAAATAAAGAACACCCCTTGTGTATTTTAAAACAGAAAGGATCGAGACCCCATATTGATCAATGATTGACAGTCTAAAGATACAATTGGCGTATGTTAAATTAGAAAAGACAGATTTAACTTTCTAAGAAAATGAAAATACAGGAGGATCTCATTTAGCTTTTCTACAGTTTATGGGACTAGCTGATTTTTTTGAGAGCTATGTTCTTCTTATAAGAAAAAAAAAATTGATTAAAATTTAATTGTGATTGAATATTGATTTTTGTTTTTTTGAAAACTAATATTGATATATTTAATAGTTGTTATCCACACAATTTTTGAATAGGTTACTAAGTTTCAGATTGAGTTGATTTTAGATAAGAATGACTAACATGGTGAATACGGAGAAGAATATTATCACTACAAATTTATCTCTTGGATCATCTCTATGTAGACCCCACATAGAGTTGATCGAAGGGCTGATTTTTTGTAAGGATGTTACCTCAAAAAATCATATCTTTCTAAGACTTCTAACCACTTATGGAAAACCTTGAAAATATTGACCGTAAAATAAATCGCATAAATCACCGTCAAATTTTCAACTGACTTATGAGTAGGTTAGAAAACTTAAAATGGTATGATTTTTGGAGATGATGATCTACATGTTAAGAAGAACATTCTCACAAAAAATCAGTGATCAACTCTATGTGAGCCTCACAACTAAGCAAAATCTCCAAAAAAAATGTTCCCAAAAAATCTCCCCCTACTACATACTGCTTAATTCTAAGTTCTAACCACAATTGCAAACCAAGTAATGTGGCGAGAAATGAGTGACCATAACTTCTGATAAGATATGGCCACATAAGCTAACTCATCACATAGTTTACAAGTGTGGTCAAGAAAAGTGGTCTGCTATGCATTTCTCAATGTAAAAACAAAAACCTATAAAAAGGGTAATTCATATTTTTTCATAGACATCACACTTCACTGTAAGTCTGTAACTTGAAAGTTTTGTCTTGTAAAAAAAACCCTAAACCTAAAAAAATGGAAAAAAATTAAGAAGTTTTTTTGAGAGAAGTTGCATGCCTGAAGAGGAGAGATATGAGCCAAGAAAAACTGATCTGCAGAGATATAATCCTGACCAAGCTTAGAACACACATTCGAAACAGAGAGACAATTCTGAATCTTCCTCCAATGGCCACCATTTTTCACATAATTCTGTAACCATGTAGAAAACCCATCAATCCTATATTCCTTATACCCTCTTCCAGGAACTTGATAACTTCCATCTGGTTTCGTTATGACGAACGCGAAAACTAAGACGAAGAGCAGAATTACGATGAGTATGGCCATGCAGAAAAGATGACAGGCGAGGAGAGCCGGGCGGTTCCAGTAAGCTCCGACGAAGCCTGCTAAAGAGACGAGAAGGATGAGAATTCCGAGGAAGAGAATTGGCCAACGGAAGAGACGGATACATTCGTTGTCTGGTTTGGAGGAGAGCCAAATTCCGGAACCAATTATGGGAATTGAACAGAGTAAGGCTATGAAATTGAGGAGAGCTGTTATGTTGTTGCTCGTCGCCATTGATGAGGTTAGAGAGAGAAAGTAGAGAGAGAAAGAGAGAGAGAGAGAGAGAGAGAGAGAGAGAGAGAGAGAGAGAATTGGGGATCTGGTTCTGGTGGTATGAATGGTGGATGTGGTGTATGGTTTTATTTGTGCTTTTGAGGATGATTTTTTCTTTTAACTTTGAGAGTGTTTTTGACTATGAAAGTGTGTGAAAAAAAGTGTGAACATTGAAAGGTGAAGTCTTATTAATTACTCAAAGACTAGTTAGTAGTACTCCCCACTAGATGACGACTAGAATATGAGAGTGATTGAGAGTGAGTGAACTTTTTATTTTATTCTTTTGAAGTTTATTAGAGGTCACAATAGTGTTAGAATTTGATACCTCCATTGGTGTATCAAATCTTGAATACTCTATATGGGAAAATGTGTTACCTTCTTTTTTTCTTTTTTCTTTTTTGTTGTTGTTGTAATTAGACTTGACAACAAAACTAGGGTTAGGGTTGATCTGGTTGGGAAAATGTGCTACGTATGGTAAATAGACCAACTATGAGACTGTGTTTGATAGCAAAGAAGTATATTCTATCCAAATATGTTCATTTTTACGACTTCTACAGAATTATATTCTTTAAAGGCTAAGGAAGTCTATTTTATAGAATTACATTGAAAATTATCTTTTAGCCACGCTTTTTAAGTGAGTGAGCCCCTAGTTCTGTAGAAATGAAAATAAAAATACATAGCAAAATTTATGTTATTTATGCAAAACTAACCCAATTTCGTGGAATTTAAACACTATCAAATACATCTTAAGAGTTAGGGTTAGGGTCGACCCTATTAGAGTTGACTCGTTAACAATACTCAATCTTAATTCTGACTCGTTTTTCGAACGAGTTAGTTCCAACTTTAATCCTAACTAATTTAACTTGGGAACATATATAGTCTGTTTGAATAGGGGTTTTGTGGGGACCAAGAATTTGATAAAAAACTAATTCGATTTATAACTAGTTTTCCACCAAATCCTCCTAGTCCCCACAAAATCCCTCCCTAACATCTTCCATCCAAACATATTAATAAAGAAGACAATATAGTCAGAGTTAACCTAAGTCAAACCTTAGATTGGTTCCAGTGTCCATTGCCAACTTGATGACCAGGTCGGCCCAACCCAAAGCCTAACATGAAGGAAATTTATGAGAGCACACACCCATGTAGGGGTGTCAACGGGACGGTTCCGGATCGGATCCTAGAGGTTCTAGATCCGGTCCCGTTAATATGAAGGTGGTTCCGGATCCTATCGGTTCCAGTTCTGGTACCTGCGGGGTACCCGTTTTTTATTTTATTTTTAAACTTCTTTTACATGAAAAGTATTTATATTTTCGTATTTTATTCAACTATAAAATTAATTTTATTACAAAATTTGTTATATAATATTCATTGGTTTCTTTTATTTTCTTTTCTAATTAAAAAAATTAAAAAATTTATTGTATAATAGTAGATTAAACTATAAAATTATAAAAATTATACGGAATCGGATACCCACGGGTACCCGTTGGGTAGATCCAAAATTAAACGGATCCAAAATGGGTAGATCCAAGATGGATCTGAAATTAACCGAATCCACAAAATGAGGTCCCAGAACAGCAGTAAACGGTTTCGGTACCGGTTCGGTTCTAAATATTTTGGTACCCATGGACACCCCTACACCTATGATGGTTGGTGGGCAGCTCCAATTGTTTTGACTCTGCCTAAGTTCAGATTCATTGCAGGTTTTGACAGGTACAGGTTGTGCTGCGCCCTTGAAGTGCATACAGTCCAATGATTAGACCATGGTCTCAAGATTTATGCAATTATGACATATTCAAACCAAATAAAACTTAAAAAAGTCATGTTTGACCTAGAATAGTGTTTGGTTTGAGAATAGCAATTCCAACATAAAAGTGGGTTTGCGATCCCCTCTTGAGCCTCTCCTCAAGAATAACATTATCAGGAATATGATTCGCATTCTCACAATCCAACACGACCCAATATCATGATGAAATTATGGATTGCAGATATGGTGTAGTGCACCTTGTATTTAAGGGCAAGTACTATATTATCCCTCAAAATTTAGTTGTTTAAGCCTCAAATGATTATTATAAGGAAGGACAAGTTCTAAGGGCAGGGCCAGTGGGTACCTTTGAACCCTTAACTGAACTAAAAACTAAGACTAGTGGATACCCTTGCACACCAGAACCTCCAACTTAATCCTAAGTTTGAGGGTTCAGGGGTACTCGCGTAAGAGTTCCCCTGCGCGGAAGACTCTCGCGACAAAAGAAATCACGGAAGATTTCCGCGAGAAAATTGTTTAAAAAACCTAAAAAAATAGGGATAGCGGAAGATTTTCGCAATGAAGATAAAAAAATTCTTAAATATTGAAAAAAAAAGACACCGCGGAAGTGTTTCACGAGAATTTTAAAAAAATCCCTAGAAAGTGGGATCGTGGAAGATTTCTGCGAGATTTTCTATTAAGCGATTGGCCCTGCCCTACCCTTAACCCCTTAACCCACCCAAAGTTTTGAGGGGTTAAGGGTATACGACTGGCCCTACTCCAAGGGCGAGGCATAAAAAATTAGGGCGATTATAAATGGGGTGAAGGGCGACATACAGAGGGAGTAAGGGGCGACACTCCCTCTGTCGCCAAAAAAAAAGGAATTTGGGCGATAAAGGGAATGAGGGGCGACGCTCCCTCTGTCGCCTTTTTTTGTTGTATGAAGATTTGCGTATATTTTAAAACACAAAGCATATAGGGCTCACTTAGATCCGATCTAATAGCTGATATTTGGTGAGGTTGTTCGCTTCACATGCTTTTGAAGAGTGGGCCCCGCATGTTTGGTGTCACCCCTTACTCCTGTAGCCCTCTATTGCTTCTATTGCCCAAAACTTCGTCTCTCTTTTCCTCTTTCCCTTATTTTCATCCTTAGATATGGGATAATTTGAGGTTGCATGGATGAGTTAGGTTATCTTTCACCTTCGTACTTGACTTAATCCTCAAAACTTTCAAAGATTGCTTGTACAAGAGACTGAGAGAGGTCCTTGTTTCCTCATCATGAGGTCCATTTTCTCGAGATCTACGTGGAAGGCTCATATCACATTTTTTTTTTTTTTTTTGTTTTTTTTTTCAGTGATGCCCAGATGGTAAGCTTATAGAAAAGCCTACAGAATTTTCTACGGAAGGCACAATCTATGTTGGATGCATATCACTTTGGGATAGACGCGAATCACAAGAGTATATGAAAAATAGTTCCACCATCAGATTAGCTTTCGGTTTTATGTAGAATTTTGCTGTAAGTTTAGTATTTTTTTTCTTCTGGAGAAAAGAAAAATAAAAAATTAGTTAAAAACCTCTACTTAAAACATATTCATATTTTAGGATTTAGTCCAACAAACGTTTTCTTTTAGTCTGTGTAAAAGAGGGTTTCAGGATGTAAATTACACAGAAACCCTCTTCAGAGATGGTTTCAACGAGTTATCCAAGGACCTTGTGCTAAAAACGTTTGATGAGTTAAATCTTAAGAGTTAAATCTTAAGCTCGGGCTTGTCGGCTTGACGGGAATAGAACATTCTGTTTTCTTGGTTTCTCAGATTCTCTCACTAGACTAGAAACAGAGAGACATGGCAGCTCTTCCTAACCATCTCGACATGAATCCCCACATCCATCATCATCATCATCATCCTCCGCCTCCTCACCAAAATCGCATCCTTCTTCCTCCTCCATCTCAGTCGTCCCTCATCTACCCTCCACCCCTCGCCGATTCTGTATTCTCCCCGGCAGCCATTCACCATCACCCACCGTACGATCCCAACTACGTCCATCAACAGCAGAATTTTGGTCACAGCGAAAAGAATAACATTCATACTCTCTTCGTTTCCGGCCTTCCTGACGATGTTAAACCCCGGGAAATTCATAACCTATTTCGGAGGCGTCAGGGTTTTGATTTTTGCCAGCTTAAGTATACCGGTCGTGGCAATCAGGTTTTTTATGAAAAAATTCTTTTCTTATTTTTTTTTTACTTTTTGAATTTCATTCATTAGAAGATTTTAGGTTTTGAAATCGTGAATTGCTTTCTAGGGTTTCTTGTTTTTTTTTTTATTAGTATCATCTAGGTATAAATAGTGAATAAGCAAGAATGAGACCCATAAATTTATTTTTGTTTCACCCAGGATAAATGACTAGTTTTGATTTCATTGATGATTGGAATAATCTTATTCATGGCATTGATTGGATGGTTGGGAATTTTTCATTTTTAAGGGATATCTGGAGAAATAAGCTGGTTATGTGAATCTTTTAGTGATCATCATTCAAACTAGTCGATTTTTTTGGCATTTGTGAGCTCCTAAAGTGGACCTGCATTTGTTTATGAACTGAGATGTAGCTAGTCTAGACAAACTGAAACAATGGTGTAAATAACGAAGGAAAATGCCCAATGTGTTGATCGATCCTGTCACCTACAATATTGAGAGTTATTGAATGAGAATTCCGTTACAAAAATGAAAATTTAGCTGTGGAAGTAGCAGGTTAGTTTGACTTGTACTGCGTAGTATTGCAGGGATAAGGTGGTTTGGCTAGTAACTGGCAAGCGATCTTAGGGAGGGGTAAAACAAGTATGTAACAGTTGTTTAACCTTGGGAAGGTAGTTAGTAGGTTAACGTTTGTATATTTTTTGAAGAGGAGGATGAGCCGGAAGGAAACACTTCACTACAACTCTAGAAAATAACTCAACCATTTTATTAATTTAGCCCTAAAGAGAAAGCTCATCAACATGAGTTCCTACGTCCTACAGGTTGATTCGATTTGGAAAGGATGAGATAGAATAACTAGAGAAGGAGATGTTGCACCCAAGAATTATTAGACCTAGTAATTCAGGTGGTGTCTTTAATTCTAAGACAGTAAGATACACCCCTTTCATGTAATCATACTCAAGGTGAAGAGTGTATTGTGTTATTGGGGGAAGGGTCTAGGAGTGTTGAGCTTAGAAGACAGAATCACCTAGAAGGGTAATGATTCTTGATTAGAAGCGTGATTCGGCAGTTCTTACTAAGAATCGACTTGGGGGCGCGCTTAAAAGTAGAAAGGAACATGTTCCCCTGAGATTAGAGCGTTTCCGATTAGAGGATGCAGAATTTTGAAAGTGAACAGAATTTTGGGAAAAAAAAAAAGTTGGAGAAATTCAGTGAATGTTTATCAAAATAAGTAGAAATTAAGGTTTACTTACCTTCACATCCTAGAAATCCATAATGTAGTTTTTAGTATTAAAACTAATAAGTCTATAAAATTTCATTAACACATACGCTCC
>MVGT01001698.1:236960-265931 GCA_002174775.1 Macleaya cordata | reverse complement strand
GGACCAGGTAGTTGAGGTGCTCTAACTGTTTGAGCCTTGCGACTAGCCATTATTTTGTACAACCTTTTCCCCTTTTCTAATATGTTCTTTCTTTTTTCAAAAAAATTTAATAGACCTAGAAATAGTCCCTTCTCATTACCGATGCTATTGGTCCTTAAAAAAGATGGTCATCATGCTTGATGAATTGCAATTATGGATATATTCTAATCTTGGGGTGGGTCGTAATTGATCCCTAGATAATTGCTAGTATGTTGGATGCTTTTAACTCTCAACCGAAGTTGGTGAACACTTTTTTGGGTTCTTGGGGCTCATAGGTAGTACATGAAGTTGATGTGGCTTTTGCAGCTGGATTTGTACAGTAAAAAACCCACTCAGAAGAATGCTCCCATTAGGATCATACAAAAGATA
Source organism: Macleaya cordata (assembly GCA_002174775.1). NCBI lineage: Eukaryota > Viridiplantae > Streptophyta > Magnoliopsida > Ranunculales > Papaveraceae > Macleaya > Macleaya cordata. The sequence goes on along the minus strand of MVGT01001698.1, from coordinate 265,523 downwards.
GGCACATTGGATAAGCTATGACTACAACACTTTACTTTGTTAGATTTGTCTCAGCCATTCGAACATGGGTGTGATGTCGATATTAATAGTATAGATTTTGAAGGCTGCGTAATGTGGACATGAATACCATTTGTCTAGATTGTTGGAGCTCTTAAACAAGGCTCGTAAGTTATCCCCTATGTAAAAGAAGGCACTTTACATTCTTCACGTGGCGTTTCCAAGAAGTTACCATGGATGTATACATCTCTAAATCCAAATGGATCATAAAAGTGTCAATACACGATGCTTCAAGAAGGAAGCATGTACATCTTATTACAATTCCATCTGAATCTAAGAAAAGATTTGACCTGTTTAATGTTGTCTTTAGCTACCTCCTGGAAAAAATTTCATCCTTTATTGCATTTGTTGTGATTGAAATGCAAAGTCTGGGAATGAATGTCTGTATTCAGTGATCTTCAAGGCTTTTTCTGAATAAGGGTTCTTGAGTTGTTTTCTTGATTTTCTTCTTATCTGCGACAAGAATGTTATAAAGGTTATCTTGAAGGGTTTTGGGTGTGTGTATTGTAGTAGAACTATTGTACTAGAATTATAAGGATTTGATGGTACGAGTTGAGTTAAAAGTATTCTCATCTTTCTGGTTGTGACCATTATAGGACTACTCACCTGAAAATTTCTCAGATCTACTCTGTTGGAGCTCTGTATGACTTGATAAATTGATGGTATATGGTTTGAAGCTTTTGTTATAATGTCAGGAAGAGGCACTTTGTAATAGTTTTTATTTATCTATTTAATTTCAATTTTTATTTATCCAGAGTTTATTTGGCAATAGCTATATTTTTTTTTCTCAGTTGAGCTACAAAATCTTGCTTTCCTACTTGTTTGATTATTTATGGGTTCTATTTATTTTTGCAGGTTGTAGCATTTGCTACCTTTTTTAACCATCAGTCAGCAATGGCAGCAATGAATTCATTAAATGTAAGATTCGTTCTCAATCTGCTTCAGGTTACACCTTGTCAAATAGGATAACATAGTCCAGATTTTTTTTTGATAAAAATAACACAATCCACATTTTGTAAAAGAAAAAGAAAATATATCTATATGAAATGTTTTGTGAAATCACTGATGCATTACTGTTTGTTGTTTTATCATGATATTGGTCCTTTTTTATCATTTTCAGGGCATAACATTTGACCCCCAGTCAGGAGATTGTCTGCATATTGAGCTGGCACGATCTAATTCGCGTACAAAACGCTCACGGGGTACTGTAATATATCTCAATCCTAGTGGTGAAAAACTATTTCTACTAGCTATTACTATATCCAAATTATTATAGGTGCAATTTCTAATGTGAATAACAAAAATAATGCAATACCAATTTTTGGTTAGTTTTACGAGTTCTCTATCAGTACATTTTCTGTTGGGCTTGGTAGTATCTTGTGAAGCAGTCAATTGACAGAGTTTCTTGCAGGAGCTGGAGGCTATTTCGTTATCGATAAAAGAGTGAAAGTTTCAACAGATGAGCAAGAAATCTCAAGCAATGACGGTAATTAAATGAGATGTCTTAAAATTCCATGAGAAACAGGCACCATGGAGGTTTTTTACATGGTGGTGCGAAGTACTATATTTTATTTTGCTTTAAATCAATTATCTGTTCTCTTATGTGGGTAATCTATGATGGGTGTTTTTTTTCTTTCCTTTTTTTTTTCCCCACTTGCCTTTTGATCGAGGATTGGGTGCAATTTAGGTTTCACCTAGAGAAACACTTTCACCAGAACTTGATTTTATGGCTCACTTGCACATGTTTTGGCACATTTTGCACGTTCAGGAGACGATGGATCTGATGAACCATCCGGGACCGATAATCCTGACTCCAGCAACAAGGGTGATTTAGCTACTGCAGAGAGGTTCAATGCACTCGGAAGCACTTAGACTGTTAAATTACTGGATACAATGATATTTTATTAGAAAGTACAAAAGGGAAATCTTGTATTCAAACAAACGCTGCAGATTCATAAGTTCCTTTTTTGGTAGGCTACTTTCTGCACTAATGCTAACATCATCTTATTTGTCTTAACCATTCAGTGCCGATACAACAATTCGTCCTGATGATACTGGAGCTCCAGCTAATGTAAGTGAGGATCATGAATTTGATATTTTGTTATGATCTGGAGATATTGTTTAAAGTGCGACAAAAACATAATTACAAGCATTATATTGTTTGTTTCTTTCAAGATTTATCTACTTCATATATGATGCAAACTGATAGTGGTTGGAACACTTTTGAATCTGACATTACCTTATCTGTATATGATCTGGAACTCCAGTGGTGAAGAAAATGACAATAATATTTTGATGTTTTGTGTTTTGTTGGTCATGCTCTTTCCAGTTAAATATATACAAGGGTACCTAGAATCCTCATTTCCTGATGGTGATTTAGTATAGAAATGGAACTCGTAATATTTATCTTTGTAAGTTGCTGGTGAATATTCAATCTAAGTTAAAAAAAACAGAAGGTTGTTTTTCATGTTTTTAACTGTTTTTTTAGTAAATGTAAAGTTTCTTATAGTTGTTGTGGTGAATATCCTGGGAGTGAAAAATTCTGGAAATGAGAGTCTTGCATGTCAGCATGATTTAGTGATGAAGTATGATGGTCGTTCACATTTCCTGATCACTTGTGTCATCCTCCTACAAAATTCCTATCAACACCAACAAGTAAAATTTGCATCTGGTCCTATACAGGCCTGCAGGTCACACTTAGGCATAGCACTGTCACGTGTTGAACAGGTATAGATTATTGTTATGGCAAATTGGCAACCCCAAAATGTCTAGAAAGTTGGACAAACTATGCAAGCATAATCTTAAACAAAAAGAGGTGAGGTACTCTTTAGGGGTAATGTCTTTAGATGTTATCTAAATTAAAAACAGCAACTAGATTTTTCATTTTTATTAGAAAGTTTAAATCATATCATCCATACTATTATATTAAGAGAAGCTAGGTTCCTTTTTTGTTCTTTTTTCCCACATTTTTTGGAACAATTACACTTTACAGCCTTAACTTGGAAAAGGATAATTTAGTCTTTTGAACAATGGCAACAAGTTGTCAACTAATGTTGAATACTTGACACGTTACCTAGTTAGAAGAGACATCCCATGTCTTCAATTTTGTAATCTACATAAGATGTGTTGACATGTGTCAATATGTGATATATGAGGGGGTTATGTCGCATATCATAGATATCACACTATTCTAATTCACAATTGCTTGTTACCATTTTTATACTTATCTTTGCAACTTGCATAGCATACAACTTAACATTTTCTTTTTTCCATTGACTACTCTAAAGGAGCAGCCAGAAAACACTGTAGCAGGGGAACTCCCACCATGTTCCACTTTGTTTATAGCAAATCTGGGTCCAAATTGCACTGAAGAAGAATTGAAACAGGCTCTTTCTCAGTAAGTTGCATTATGTTTCTATTGTTTCCTTGTGGGTGTATGAACTGCAAAATGATTCACATGCAATATTTTGTAGGACTGCACCTTGATTATGTGTGTCTCACTACTGCATTTTTTTCTCCAACTGTTGAATCTATTCTTGTTGCAGATATCCTGGATTCCATATTGTTAAGATGCGTGCCAAACGTGGAATGCCGGTTGCTTTTGCTGATTTCGAGGTATACAGGCCTTTCTTTTAAGCAACTGTATCTTACTTGTTAACAAACTTGGACACACGCACTAAGAGAGCCTTAGGAAATAAGGTGTTTGTAGCCCCTACTGTAAGCTAGTTTTGGATTCATATTGAGGCTATGGGAAACTAAATGCCTTAAGAATTCAAAGGCAGCTGAATGACATATCTGTGGTTAATAATACTGTTCCATCCAAAAATGTCTTTACCAAGACTTCTCATTTCAGTGAGCATGACACAATTGGTTACCAAATCTTAGGATCTCTTTCATGTGACTGCACTATAAAATTGTTTTTTTAGTTCCCTTCCTTTTTTCTTTTTGGCTTTTGTTCGAACCTCCAAGAACCAAGTCTGACTATTATCTGACAAGCAAGGGATCTTGGTAAGCAAAGCAAATCATTTTGTTTCATCATTTAAAACTCTCTTTCTATGAGCAAAATAAGAGTTCTTTCTTCCCTCTTGTGTTGAATGAATACCTAGAAAGTAAGTAACCAACTAATAGCCTGGAACCATATGAAGTTAATTTATATTGAGATCAATGTCAAATAATCATCCTAATTGATAATTCTATCATATAGCACTAACACATATTTTAGTGTCTTCCCATTTCTATCTCGAACAGCAGATTGCTAATTCTATCATAGAGCACTAAAATTTGTCTTTTCCCATGAAACTTGAGACGAGACATAAAATTTGTCTTGTCTATATGGAGACAAGACATTTATTCTTTAAGACATAAATATTATATAGCCATTTACTGGGCTAGCTTTATGAAAAGAACGCAATACATCTTTGATGATAGGGATCACCCGACTTTAGTAAAATGATTATCGAAATTTGTCTCCATAAAATTTTTTCCCATGGGAAAAAATTTGTCTTTTCCCTGAAACTTGAGAGAGGTTACGGCGATGATCAAGTTGAACTATTTTTCTGACTATAACTACCTTTTCTTGGTAGAATCTAGAACAGCAGATTGCTAATTCTATCATAGAGCACTAAAATTTGTCTTTTCCTATGAAACTTGAGAGTGGCTACAGCAATGATCAAATTGTACTATACTGATTTTCTGACTAAGTGACTATAACCACTTTTCTTGGTAGAATGTTGAGAATGCGAATGAAGCTATGCAGAGTCTCCAAGGAAGCATGCTGCCATCGTCTGACCGTGGTGGCTTGCACTTAGAGTATCCTTTCTTATCAAATTTTTTTTAGACTCGAAACTACTGTTTCTTTAATCCTATAGTTGAGTGTGAGACTGCAAGCATGTGTTATTCTTGACTTGGTCGCTCAGATACGCAAGGTCCAAAATGAGGAAGCCCTAGACGACGGAACAGACTGGTATAGAAACGACAGAATCTTTGTATCGATATTACAAACTGTGTCAGCAAATATGTTGCATTCAGGACTTCAGTTACCAGGTCAGCAAGTAACTTTTATTTTGGTCTTAAAGAATTTGGTTAGATATCCCTATACCATAATGTTATGGGGAACATCTTTATTGATTGAATCTATTTAACTTAAAAATATACTGCGCATTATGGGTTGTTCATGAAAGATGTTCTTTTGATTCCTTGTTTTAGTTTAAACCCTGATCACCCGAACAATGTCAAAACATATGTATTCTTCTGGCTCATGTATAAAATTTACAGAAAAAAACTTTTAGGCTTCTGATTCGTGTATTTGAATCTCCCATTGGCTGTCAACATGGATATGTGCATGCAAGTGTGATTTTGGAATCTCCAATCACACATTAGAACGCGATCCTGCACCTGAACTTTGTAATTGAGTTTTTTGGTTCACTCATTTGGGGTCATCCTGATTGAGGATATCTTTGTTATGGATTTGAACTCTTTTTTTTTATACATTCGAAACATGTGGTTTTTTAAGATCTGAAATCTTGGGAGTATGGTCCATGAATTGACCCAGATCCAGTAATATTAGATCCAATACCTAGTAACCAAACCCGCTACCTTCTCATCGGATTAACAGGATCATTCAATTGGCTGTTATATTGAGATCCAATCCTGACAGAGGACACAAGATAAAGCCGACAATGAAGAAGATGAAGATAATTCGTTGAAAATGAAGCTCTGCTCCTAAAGAGATAACTGAAACTGTCCTTGTCCCTGATGATGTTCATGAAAAAGCTCTTTTAACCGACAAAGCTTCTTATTCTTTTAGCATACATTCTTTATATGAAAGGTGATGATAGTCTGTATTCTACAATAATGACACTAACACAATGAGACAGAAACTTGCAATTGAAGTCAAGTTGATCAGGGACCGTGCTAGCATGACACCACTATTTGGTGTCAATAGTGTCGACACCGGGACCTTTTGGCCCAATACAAGGGCTTAAGGCCCACTCTAAGGACTGATATTTTGTGAGCATGCTCTTCTCAACATATAGATCATCCTCATAAAAAATCAACTCATTCTAACATTTCTAACCAGATCAAAGCTGGACTATATTCCTAGCCGTAAGCAAAATAAATAATATAAACGGTTAGTAATAGAGTCTAACTTTTCATCTAGTTAGAGGTATTAGAATGAGTTGATTTTTTGTGAGGATGATCTACATCGTGAAGAGAGCATGCTCACAAAATATCAGCCCTTAGAATGGGTATTAGGCCCTTGTATTGAGCCAAAAAGGTCCAGTGTCGACACGATTGACACCAAATAGTGGTGTCACGCTAGCACGGTCCGTTGAGCAGATCATTGCAACGATCTGTTGAACAACAGACTTTTCCTCTCTTTTTTCATGAGACGGTTTTTGTCTGAGTATCTGTAACCATATAAAGCCAATGCCTTGAGCTTAAGGAATAAAGAGGGTCTTTTGGCTTTTACTAGGGTTTTTATAATTTTCCACCCCCACCCTTGGGAAAAGTACATTAAAAACACTTTAGTTTGGAAAAATTGCACTAAGTTATCATTTTCTAACTAAATACAAAAACAACACCCTCTTCTAATTTCTGCCCAAAATTTTTCAAAATTATCCTCATAGCTTTTTACTGTCTAGACTTTTTATTCTTCAATTTAGACCCTTCATTCTGTTATCTAGACTCCACACGTGAGATCATTTCATCTAAAAGGTAAGAGTATTTTGGGGTAAAATAAAAGGTGGGTGTTATTTTTGTATTTAGTTTGAAAATGGTGACTTAGGTGCAATTTCCTCAAATTAAGGTGTGTTTAATGTACTTTTCTCCACCCCTTTGGCTTGTACATTTGCAGAACAAAACCTAATAAAACTAGTAGAAAATGGAGTAAGGAGCTCTTCTCAAGTAGGGATAACAAAAATCCCAGTTATGGAGCGTAGATGGGGGAGCAAATGCACATACCTAATTGTGGACTAGGCAGAGCCGGGGATCACATTATTCGCACTGAATGCAACACACTTTTTGTGGGATCTACATGGAAATGATTCAAGATTTGATTTTTGATGAAGATGTTTTTCTCACTGTATAGATCATCATATTTCAATTCCTAATATTCATTAATAAGTGCTGAAATTATGTTTATACATAACCAACTTCACACCACTTAGATGAAATTAATAATTCATCTTTTAAAATTAAAAAAAAAAAAATCTGCCGTTGATCTCATCAGTTCATTATTAGATATATATGTAAAGCAGAGAAAACAGCGGGATCAATTAAGGACTACTGCTTGTCTTCTTTAAGTAGGGAAATCCCAAGAGTAGAGGCAAATTTTGCATCTGTGCAGACACGATTGAGCAAGTCAGGGATAAAAGGGATAAGAGGAACTGGGAAAACTTTTTCCAAGCAATTCTTTTCGATACCGATAATGGTTCTGCAACAAGGGGAGCCAGGGACGAGGTCGCCCTTCAAGATAGAACGAGCGATATCAGTTATACAACCAGTTATGCTAGCAATTGATTTCCAACACTTCTCGATATCTTGTCCATAGTTTTGTGGCGATGTAGTAGTAGTAGTAGTAATAGTAGTACTGCCCAAGGAAGAAGACGATGAGGATTTGTCTACGCTTTGCGCTTGAGCAAGTCTGGTTGCAGAGATCAACATGACTGCATCAAATGCTGCGATCAATAGTATTGAAGCGATTACTCCGTGGCCTCTCTTCATTTTATGTAAAATCTTTGTTTGATCAACAAAAAATTTCAATCGATCTGCAGCTAGACCTTGGATCTTCTACTAGAGTAGGATTGTAGTTTACTGGATTTAGGGTTTAAGGTCTAGGGTTTTATATATAGTTAGTGATGGAGTTGGAGATCAGGAGGGTTAACTTATTAATGAAGTGTGGTTAATTAGAGATCGACAAACGTATCAGATCCTTGAGAACAGTTGCTTAAATGAGTTTAATTACATGAACGTTGCATACTTGAATTGAATGCATGCATGCAATGGAAGGTTACATAGAAGTATAATGGTAAAAAAGGTAGTTATAAAGGACGGACCAACATTTTGTTTAGATTGGGTTCCTAAATTTGATATATTCATCTGATCAAAAAAAATATTTGATATATTCCAAAATCTACCTTTTATTGTGGTCTTTTAGGTGGACCCCACCTACCATAATTTATGGTGGATTTGGGTTCTATCAAATTTTTCACATGTTCTAAATTTAAAAGGGAAATCACATATCCAATCACATTTCCAAAAATATGATTGTGTTCATGTCATTTAAACATGGCCTAAAAGTGTATTCATTACTATAGTTACCGCTAATTTGTTATTTCACAAGCTAACACATGTATGGAAGGCCGATGATACTATATACGCTATTTTGTTCATCTAATTTTCAAGTTAGTGAAATAATACCTCCCTTATTCAGCCATTAGAATTACACCGCCAACTATACATAATCCTTGAGTGTACAACTTTTATGTATTTGATCAAAGAGCTAATATTTTACCAAATTCAAAGTGGGTGAACATAATAGTATTCCAATACCATCCATAATCTAGCTAATAGTGTATTACAATCAAACAATTGACTGTAAAACATTTGAACCTCATACAGGCGGGTGAACAAAATAGCACTCTCATTAAATCAAACCCGTATTTTATTTGAGAGCAGATCTTCTATATCCAAATCCTCTTTGCCCTACTTGTCCCCTGACTGATTTTGCCTTGTAGGGCCTATATATAAACAATCTAATAGATGATATTTGGTGAGAATGTCCCCCTAACCCTATAAGTCATTCTCAAAAAAAATAAAACTATTCTAAAATTTTTAACCCATTAAAAATTAATTAAAAAATGAACCATCAATTATTACAACGATTGATAGCGTTAAAAATTTTAGATTGAGTTGATTTTTTTATGACAATTATATCTATAAAGTGATAAAAAATTCACATTAAATTTCAACTTTACACAAGTAGATTTTGCCACCTCATTCTAAAATAATCTTGGGAGTCATCCTAGAAGTACTTCTAGCATTAGTCGACCCTACAAAGCTAATCAAGAGGGGACGGAGGATCTTGGTAACAAAGGATCTGCTCATCTGCCCTCGTTTTCTTTCTTAAAAATTTGGATTTTTTTTTTTTTTGCTTTGGTTAAGTTAAACCTTTAACCTCAACCACGGTTACTTCTTTACTCTTCCCTCTTTTTTTTTTAATTGGTTAGCATACTTTACTCTTTCTCTCTCTAAAAATGTCAGCCATTTGTGAACACTGACCAACTAAAAAAACATACTCCACAATATTTCCTCTTTTACGCAGTCACTGTCACTTTGAACTTCTGCCCCCCCTCTGCTTATCCTACGCACCCTCCCTCCGCCTCCATTTTCCCTTCCATTTTTCACTTCTGCAATGAAGAGTTCTTCCTCTGAGCTTCTCGTTTTCTTTTTCTTCTTCTTCTTCTCTCTTTTATGCTTTACGTCTCTCCCTTCTCTTTCCGCTCCCCTCACAACCGATTCGGATCGGTCCGACGACAACAATGCTACTAAGTCCAATTCTTCAGGTTCGAGATCGAGAGAAGATAGTTTGGCGGGCATGATCGATCGAGCTCTTCAGAAGGAATTTCCAGATAATGAGCAGACTGGAGGTTTTGTATTTTATCTGAGCTCTCGGTTTCTTCTTGTTTTGGTGTTTGTGTTAAGTCCAAGTTTGAGCTAGGGATTTGAATTAGGAATTCGTTTCTCTGTTAAATTTGATTTGAAGAGGAAGAACTGTTGTTTTCGAGGTTTGTAATTGCAGATCAATTTTTGAAAAATTTCATAAGTGTGATATTTTTGCTGTTTTACTAAGTATGATATTTATTGAATGATTTTACTAGGGCTATCCTGGGTAAGTTCTTTGCTAATTTTTGTGTCTCTAGGTCTTGCCATTCTATTTTCAGATTCAGCATTAGGAGTAATTTGCAATTAGGGTTTAACTTGATTAGAAGCTATGACTAATAAAACTATATTTGCATGTAATAATAGACTTATCATAGTAGTTTTGAAATGTTGTATTGGAGAACATGATAGCGCAATGACATTTTTATTTTCTTTTTTGGTTCTACTTTGGCAGAGACTGATGCTGATAGCTTCAACAACAGCGTCGCTGGACAACAGGTTGGTGAAATGTTGTATTGTATATAAGTAACACTAGGTGTTTTACCTCTCAAAAGAAAAAAAAAGAAAAAAAGGAAAGAGTTTAGGAGTTTTTGGCTTTCCTTATTTGTTGGTTTATGACCATTCTTCATGTAAAAAAGAGCAATATTGATCATACTATGGATTGATTGTTGTCCGTTTAGCATTGCGCGTTGCAACCTAAGTGCTCTTGGATGGAGGGAACGCTTCTTCTGACGTTTTTCCTCTGTCCAAATGTTCTAGTCTTATAGATAACACCCAAATCCTTCTAGATGTCTTATGCTATTCAACATTTGTAATCATTGTTCAAAAACCTTGTGCTTATGAATGGATTATATTATGTTATAAGAGTTTTAAGCTTGTTCTTAGTGGGGTCTGAAGACTGGAGAAGATATCTGCAATTGTTCCAGCTCTGGATGAAAATATAGTACAGAGTCAAGTAGTTACCATCCAACTCTTGACCACGTTCTCTACTCCATTTCTGAGCTTCTTGCACTTTTCTGAATTCTCAATCTCACTTTTTCGTCTATTCTATCTCCTAGCTTATTACACCTCTGACTTAAGACCATTTGCTTCTTTGCGGCTTTACATCGTTTTTATTCATCTGTAGTCACTCCAGTGCTGGCTTCTGCATTTTGTTCTGGTGATTTAACCAGAAAACATTCTATAGTTAGGGACCTAGAGTTATGGTCAAGAAACATTTTAGGTTTCACGTCGATTTGTTACTCAACTAGGTTGTAAAGGAGCCATGCTTTAGGCAACTCAGCTCAGGCTGGACACCTAAATGCTTAATCTTGCACTTGACTTGTGTTGGTGACAAGCCTGAAGTGCCAAGCACAAGCTTGGCTTGTCTAGAATTTCACATTTCACCTTTATCAACTCAGCCATGAACAATGTAATCTCGGCCAATTTATCGGAAAACCCGCAATACCTGTAATCTTCCTCACTACTCAAAGTAAACCTCCCCATTGGGAGGAATACCTTTTGTCATTAGAACAACCAATGGTTGGTTCCAAGGAATCCCTTAGCTAAGAAGCAAAACTAATTTTGTGGTTTGTGCTTTGAGTTCGTTTGATGAAGATTACTTTTTGAGCTTCTTGATAGCATTACAAGTGTCTGGCTAGAGACTAGGATTTGTTTATATCGAAATGCTTTCTGGTTTTTCCGTATTTGTGCACCTTCTTGTTTTTCATTGTTCTCGTGGAGTCCCCTTTCTGTTGAGCAGTATATTTAGTATATATTGGCATATTGCTGGTCCATTGGGGAAGGATTTGAATTTATTTTATTTTCATGACACAAGCACATACAACAATTAATTATATTTTTCTTATTTGGTATCATGTGCTAATGTATTCTTTTCTTATTCTTCAACTGAGGATTATTTTCTTTGTATTTTTTGTTCATCAGGCAGTTTTGGAAACTGTAGCTAGAGTTAATCGCAAGAAAAATGACACCAAGGAAAAGTATATGCTTCTATCATATGAAGAAAATAAATGTTATTGAGTTTCTTTAATGTTTGTTACCACAAAGTGATTTTGGATTTTAGTAGAAGTAAATTCAGCCTCACTATCTCAAATTTGAGTTTCTCACATATTTTTTGTCTCTTATGTTAGGTCCTTCCAACTTCATGATGTCTTCAAAAATGAGAATCGAGAAGAAGATACCCCAACATTAATAGATCGAAGGGTAAGTTGTTTTCTGTAGCATTGGGAGCCCTCATGTTTATTGGAATTCTAGATTCATGCATTTTGCATTAGATGGGTAGCAGTGCAACTTATGTTTCTCTATCCCTTGAATACCAACTTAGAGGTTAATAAATTATGATTTACATATTGAAAATTGTGTTTGTGTTTTCAGGACAATGTATTTATAATATCTAATACCAAATCTAAATACCCTGTGCTACAGTTGGACTTAAGGTAAACTTACTAAGTTGTTAATTATATATATAGATATATTTGAGTAGTGAATTTTGACTGATAGGATCCTCCATCCCTCCCAAATTATTGCAATTGCAGGTTGATCTCAGATCTAGTAGTTGTCATTGTATCTGCAACTTGTGGGGGCATCGCTTTTGCTTGTGCTGGACAACCGGTCTGAACTCTCTTTACTGCACTAGTTTTTCTTCTTCTTCTGTGTTTTTTTGGATGATAACTACAATTATTAAAAAAAAAAAAAGTATTATATTGAGAGAAGCTTACTATTGGAGTTTTATGTCATGACACACAAAGGATTTGCTGTTTTGCTTCAACGTGTCAATTGTCTAACTTTTTTTTTAATCTCCATATGATTGTCTTAAGTAGTTGGTTATCCAATTCTAAATTCGTGCAGGTAATTACTGGATATTTGTTAGCAGGATCTGTTATTGGACCCGGGGGCTTGAGCTTTGTCAGCGAAATGGTGCAGGTATGGTTTTTTATGGATAAATGTGCAAGTATGTTCTTTTTAGTTTTGAAGTATATAAACCAATGGTTTGTTGAAATGGTACTTCCAGAATTTTCTACAACTTTGTCAATTACACCTTAAAGTTGGTTACTTTGTCAATTACACCTTAAAGTTGGTTTTGTGGTGGTTATTCCAGAGAATACAAATACGAAAATATGCTTTTTATTGTGTCAAAATCTACATCATGCTTCTATATCTATTTCCTTTTGAATTATCAACTTCTACATCTTCTTCATTCCACTCGGTGTTTCTGCATAATTGTATTATCCTACATGCATGGAAAGGGCTTCATCATTATGCCATCCTTCCAATACATTTTGGCTCCATCATGGACCACTTGGCATTGATATGATCATGATCTCTCCTAGTTGGATGATGCATTTGATTCACATAGGACTTCATCCTTGTGGGTCGTTTGAAGCGAGAAAGTTATTGAACAACTCTTTTCGATGAACACCTCATTCCATAACCATGAGATGAGGCTTGCAACTTAACTGCAGCCTGCCAATCATTTCTTTCAAAATTGTATTTTCTATTTTCGCAACTTCTGACATCAATGATGATTTCATAAATCTGTCCTCTTGCAACACATCAAGCTTTGGAGATATTGGTACTCAACCACTAATCATCGCCAATCGCTTAGGGATGGCAACGGGGCGGGGCGGGGTCGGATTTGCCTCTCCCATCCCCGTCCCCATCACTATTAGGGNGAAAAAGAGAGAAATTAGGGTTTTACAGGATCAAAGGTGTTCTGATCATCCATGGAGAATCAGGCGCGAGCGGACGAACGAGCTTGACGATCCTCTTTCACTTATGATTTTTAGTCCGGTTCACAGCATTTGAATTTAGGAACGAAAAGTTTTCCAGATTTTTATGTTATTTAAAAGGATGCGGATATTCCCGCCCAAGATTTTCTCTCTTTTTCCCAACAATTCACAAAATGTCTATTCGGATATCTAGTTCCGACAGTACAACTTTTTCAAATTGGGTGCCCGGTCTGGTAAAACTTGACCCTACCCGCAAGGCTTGCCCCGTCCCCGAGCGGGGATGGAATTTTCTCCCCCATCCCCGCCCCATTAGGGGCGGATCCCCGCGGAGACCCTATCCATGGGGATTTTTGCCATCCCTACAATCGCTCAAGAAATAATCAATGATTTCTCTATGATCAAGCTCTCTCCTATTAGAGGGGGTTGGATGAACATAAAATATGTTGACCTCAACTACATATCAACATAGTAATCGATCAAAAAATCAGATTGGTGTAGTTTATGGTGCTTTTGGGTGAGGAAGTAAAGGCCTTTCCTTTTCTTTTTTTTTTCTTTTTATGCAATTATCCACAAGACTTTAAGGATTTATTTTTACTTATTCGTTAATGTAGGTTGAAACAGTTGCTCAGTTTGGTGTAATTTTCCTTCTTTTTGCATTAGGCCTGGAGTTCTCCACAACAAAGGTTTGTTATACATCGGCATGCACTACTTTTCTTTATAAATTTAAATTTTTTTAATTTGTATTTACAATTGTGACTTCATATGTGCAGCTTCGAGTTGTAAGATCTGTTGCTGTTCTAGGAGGCCTGCTCCAAATTTTCCTATTTATATGCTTATGTGGCATTTCAGCCTTGGTATGTCTAGTACTTCTATGAACTACTGCAGGAGTTTTTATTGTAGAAGACAATTATCTGTTCTATACGAGAGGAAATAAATGACCTAAGTGCTTTTTTTGTTCTTGTGTTTTGGCTTGCTAAAGATGCTAAACTTGTTTTTATGGACTTTGTAATGCATTTTCACTTGAAGCATGTCTGAGACATTTTGTTTTCTAGAGTATTCCCCTGTGCTCTAACTGTCGAGTTCAGACAGACACAGACACATACTCGACCACAGAAAGCACATACAACACACAAAATATATATATAGAGGAAAGGGATAGGTAGGCACTTGAAATGTGACACATAAAAACACATGGCTGTGGAGCTCACATTGGAGATGATTCAAGGGCTGATTTTTGGTGAGGATGTTCTCCTAACCATGTAGATCATTCTCACAAAAAATTATATTTTTCTAAAACTTCTAACCCAACAAAAGTTTATTCAAATTTAATGGTGATTGAGCGATGTGTTTTACCGTTGATTTCCAACCAACTTTTGATGGGTTAGAAGTTTAGATACGATGTGCATCGACTACAATTTTGTTCCTCTTGTTTGGAATTCGTTAAACTGCTATTTAATTCCCTTTTAACCCCTTGCACTTCTCTCCGTCTTGACAGTCTAGGTATGGCAGATTTTGTTGCATCATTTTTAATGCCTATAATTTGATGCTACTATTACTACCAAGTTCTTGACTTTTGTTTCATTTTTAACAGAATTTCTTACTTCAATGATGTAAGTAACGGTATAGTAATATATCCAATTCAGGAACTTACAAATTCTCCGCAATGTTTGAATAACTAGGTTATACTATGTATCTATCTACTATATTTTATTTCCTGACAGTACTGATGTATGCAGCTGCATGCTTTCTGCAGTTATGCGGTGGTAAACCCTCAGAAGGTGTATTTATTGGCGTATTCCTGTCAATGTCCTCAACAGCTGTGGTAGCTCTCTATATCTTGTTTAGAACAATTTCATTTCCTTATTTTTAGTTAAATATGTTTTTGGCAGATAAAGCACTTGTCAAGTTTCCAACCGATCATGCTGAATTTACACATACTTGAATAACTAGGTTGTGATCAATATACTTCCTCTGAATAGCAAGATGACGACGTCAAATGTTTTTCTCTAATAGTTACTGTTTATTGATTTCCTTGTATTATCTCCTACATTTTTACGTCTTTTTTTTTTGTTCATCTCCTATCCCTTAAGTGGAACATGTCAGTTCAAGGACTTGTTTGAGTTTTAAAAAATATAGTGCACCGAAATTTGCATCCTCCAAACATATTTCGATCTCATGGATGATATGAAGAACCATAACTGATGTCTCTGCAAAATGAGGGTGCATTTTTCTACAACTTGTGGATTAGCTGCACATGTGAACACTTTTTCTTGGTTCAACAATCTTTTTGTCATCTGATACTCTCTAAGTGGCTCTATCCCCATCCAGGTTGGGCCACTGACACCTTAAGGACTTCACAGAATCAGAATGGAAACTACTGTGTTTGGAACTACCTAGTGTAATTTTGAATCTTGTCTGCTTCTAAATTCCAATGTCTAGCTTTTGGAATTGCTTATGCTTTAAAGATTCCAAATATCTAATGAGATGAGAAGATTTTCATTTTTGATAAGGAAAAATGAGGTTTAAGTATTTCATATTTTTCACAGGTCTTGAAGTTTTTGATGGAGAGAAATGGTATTAGTGCTCTCCATGGTCAAGTCACAGTTGGAACCCTTATTCTCCAGGTGAAATCTTCCCCCCCTTATCTTTCATTTGTAGACTTTAATTATGAGACATTGTGTTGCACACCGCTCCTGGCATTCAAGTTTTGTTTTTTTCCACTGATAAGCTTCTGGCATTCAAGTATTCTGTGGACACTAAGATACTTCAGTTGGATAGTAATACCAGGAATATATACTTTTTCTATACATATATGGACACATTTGTTGTTGTCTGAGATTTCTTTGGCGCTTTGCCTGCCAGGATTGTGCTGTAGGTCTGCTGTTTGCACTGCTTCCAATTCTGGGTGGCACTTCTGGGGTTCTTCAAGGCGTAGTATCCATGACTAAGTCGTAAGCAGAGAACCTCTGGATGCCCACCTTTTGTATTTTTAATGATTATCGTTACTCTAAAATCTAAAGCAATATAGAAATTACTGCTAAGAAAAACTAGTGGAAATCCTTTCACTTTTGACTTGATAAGAGTTTTCAATACAAATTGGTAAGTTTACCTTTTTCAAACTGATATCCGTTTTTCCAAACTTCAAAAATGGCGAAGTTAGGAATGTTTTATTTTGTCAAAGGTCCGTGTCTTTATATATGGAACTGAATAAAGTGATTGAATTTCTACTTTGACAAAACTAATTTCTTTTATATGCTTTCTAGTTCCTTAAAACAAGTCAGGCATACTACTGATGAATATAAATAAATAAATAACTAAACAACCCAAAATGTTCATTTCATGCATACAAAACCTCTGAAACAAAACCCTGCATCTAACTAACCCTTTAGCCTAACCAGACTACTCTAGGCTAAGTCCACTTTTTAAAGGCCCAACTCCCTATTGACTTTTGGGGCCAGTAAAGTGTAACTTAATAAAGGGTTTTAAGGTCCATCCACCTCTGTTTTAACTTTGCTACTCTCTTTTTCCATTAGAAACAAGTCAACAACCTATAAAAAGCCCAACCTATACTCGGCCCAACTCTCTTTTAGTTATATATAATTATATGCATGCCATGGCCATGTCCGCGTTTCGGGACTTCTTAAGTTGCCGTGTCTGACACCATGTACCCATGTTTGACACGCCATACCTATGTCCGACGCCCGTACCTGCAACATTGTTACATAGCATTTTACTGGTCAACTGAATTAATAAGCAACTTGTCTAGCCTTTGGATCTATTTAAACTACTTTTCTTGATCACTGGCCTATTTTCATCAATATTATGAGTTGTTGGACTTTCCGTGCAATTCTTCCAAGCAGAATGAGAGCTTCCATACTTGAGATATTTTGATTTCTTGCATTTGTATGTCTTTACCAGATACTGATTCTTCTTTTGACCAGGTTGGTCATGTTGATTACATTTTTGGCCATTTTGTCAATATTATCTCGTACTTGTGTTCCTTGGTTTCTCAAGCTGATGATAAGCCTATCATCACAGGTATGGGCTTCTATTTATTAAATGATTGAATCACATTCTTAGGATTTTCAAAATAAAGATCATTTATGGTTGCTTTCTTTCATATTTTATTGTGTTGTAACACAGTTCTGAATGCCACTTTATCTCTGCAGACCAACGAACTTTATCAGTTAGCATCGGTTGCATTTTGTCTACTTGTTGCTTGGGTGTGTTACTTCTGAACTTGGACTGCTATATGCAACTTTTACTTTAGCTTTGAAGTACTCATCAATCTGAGTTAAAAAACAAGATATTCATGCTCTATACATTTCTTATATGGTTATATCTTCAAACACCTTTTCTAAATAAAAAGAATTCCCTTCATGCAGAAAAGACTAACTTAGTCGTTTTTCGCTTTTAAAAAAAATTCTGATACTTAGATGCTGGAACTACAATACTGACATTGTGTTTGCGAACTTTGATGTCATGTCTCCAAAATGGTCTTCTGTTAATACTTCATAACTGGCTTTCCTTCCGTGTATCAAAAGAAAAAAAAAATTGGTTTGATACAAAATAAATCTTTAAATAGGATTTATTGTCCGCATAATTCTCGTCTGAGATAGGTTTTGCACCTTTTCTTCTTCCTGGTGTCCGACTATCAAACAATTCCTGAATGATCTTTAGCTATATATCTTGC
Organism: Macleaya cordata; assembly: GCA_002174775.1. NCBI lineage: Eukaryota > Viridiplantae > Streptophyta > Magnoliopsida > Ranunculales > Papaveraceae > Macleaya > Macleaya cordata. Next base: position 247,382 of record MVGT01001698.1, on the reverse strand, counting down.
TATAGGGTTTGTGGGAGCTGTTCGTCTAACACTTTGTATCATGTTGAACACCAATAGAATATTTTTACTTGACACCTTGTTACATAAGTTAAATGTCTGATCTCCTATGTAGCTCATTGTTTAGCAAATTGCAAGCTTCTATAAGTTGAACACAAATTTGAAATATCTAAGCTAGATGTTTTCATACTCTTCAGTGTAGCGATAAGTTGGGACTAAGCCTTGAACTGGGGTCCTTTGCTGCTGGAGTGATGATATCAACAACTGACCTTTCAGAACATACACTTGAACAAGTAAGATAATTTGTTTTTTTTATTTTCTCAACAGAAGTTGTTGAGGTGTCTGATGACTTTATGTAATCTCTGCAGAGATCATGCATGCTCTGTATTTTTGCGTGATTATTTATATTTTAGATGGCTATATGCATTCACGGACAATAAAAACTTCTCTTCTATTGTTCCTGTGGGAAAGGGGAATCCACTCATCCACGTCCAAGTTAAAGTGAAAGAGCTAATGGGTTCTCTGGAATTATTAATTCTTTCATTAACCCATCGAAAAAACTATTCTTTAATTATATCAATTTTTCTGATTTAGTAGAACTTGTAGAAATTCATAGCCTTCATATATGTCATTTTTATTGTATTTATTGGTCTGGATATTTAGTTGTTGTGGTGGAGAATCTGAGCATAATATATAAGCGTGTCATGAGACTTATTTCTCATTGCTAAGTTTTCCTTTTTGTAGATTGAACCAATTCGCAACTTCTTCGCTGCTCTTTTTCTTGCCAGTGTTGGAATGCTGATCGATTTCCGTTTCCTTTGGAACCATGTGGATATTTTACTAGCAGCTGTTATTTTAGTCATTATTGTCAAAACAATTGTAATCACCGCTGTTATTAAAGGATTTGGATACAGCAACAAGACCTCCCTTCTTGTAAGATTTATTTAACTTCTTAGACAGTTAATATTTTTGAGCTTTATATGTAGCTCCGGACAAAATGACCCTTGGGTTCTCTATTTGCAGGTTGGGATGTCACTGGCACAAATTGGGGAGTTTGCGTTTGTTCTTCTCAGCCGTGCTTCTAATCTTCACGTGGTTGAGGTCAGTGCTGATCAATGCAAGCCTCTTCCTTTTCAATTCAGTCCATCGGCTCTCTTGCAAAGAATTCTGATGTCAAACTGATTCCATTTATTACATATAATCAATATCTGTATAACTTCATAATTGAAGAGTTGGTTTTCGCTTTAGCCGTAATCTACTTTAATTGGAACATAATTGCAAGTTTGATAATTTTTACAGGGTAAACTGTACCTGCTGCTTCTTGGCACAACAGCTCTTAGTCTGGTACGTAAAGAAGATTTCTGAAAGAAGTCCAAGGCTTAACCCTGGGGCAGGCCTTCCCCAAAATGCCATTGCACCTTATTTAAAAGCGTAAAAACTTGTCGGACTTGCAACTCATCCACAATAAAAATTAGTGGATACCTACTTCCCTGAATTTTTATAAGTTCTGGTGTCAAATGCATGCACTTTGTTAAATAATAATAGTCTATTTTAGACTAATTGGCATCAACATAATTACCATCTTCCCCAACACGAAATGGATCAATATAGTTTCATTTCTTGAATTTTCCTGTATTTAGCATTTCCACTATATATATAGAGAGAGAATGGATCGGTTTACAGCCTTATATGTACAGGCTCATGTGGGGCCCACGTGAGGTTGATCTAAGGGCTGAGGTTTTCTGAGGATGTTTTCCTTACCATGTAGATCATCTTCACCAAAAATAGTCCATTCTAAAACTTCTAGCCCAATAAAAAATTGATTAAAAATGAACGGTGAAAAATGGACGATGAGAAAAAGAGTCAATGTTTGATGGGGTTAGAAGTTTTAGAATGGACTGATTTTTGTGAAGTTGATCTACATGGTGGTGAGGAGAACATCCCCACAAAACCTCAGTCCTTAGATCAACCTCATGTGGGCCCTACAAGAGCCTATACACATAACTTGTATATATAAGGCTGTAAGCTGATCCGGTCCATTCCTTGAGGCTCCTTCTACCATTGGTTATTGATCGCCTAGTCTCGTGTCTCCTTGTTTAGAACATTGATGAAAACCATTTTTCATTTTGTTTTAAGGTTGATGCAATGTGCATGGCATATCCTAGGAAGCTAGGGATTGAAAGATAGAGTTCCCATAATGAACATCCACAATCATGTACAGGGTCTATTGTGGTATCAATCAGTGTAAAAAAGAAGTTACAATTTACCTTCATGTTCACTTATGGTGCGCTTGTTTTCACCTTCTTCTTCACTTATGGTGCGCTTCTTATCTGTATGCAGTAGAGAATTAAGAGTTGCATCTTTCACATTCCAACCCAAAAACTTACAAAGCTATCCAGTAATCTGAGCAATATGCAAATCTATAGAAAAACTGCATTTTAGTGGATAACAGGCAAAGCGTGGCAATTCTGCATATTGCAGAAAGCCTCCAAAACTAGAAACTTATCAAAAAACAAATGGACAGAGATGAACTGTTTATTATGGTTCATGATATCTTTCCATTGTTTTCTCAGTGGATCAATTACGGAACAATTTTGCAGGTGACTACTCCGTTGCTTTTCAAACTGATTCCTGCTGTGATACATCTTGGAGTGCTCTTGCGGTGGTTCTCCCCTGATAGCAGTCCAAGTGAGGTAATCTTGTGCTTTCTGTCTTCATGTCTATCTTCATTCGTGTGTGGTGCTGTTGTGGTGGTTCTCCCCTGATATGAGTAATGCTATATGAACCACATTAGCTTACCACATTACGTGGCAGCTAATGTGTACATGCCACAACAGCTAATGTGGCCAACTGTTGTCAGCTAATGTGACCCATATAAAGCATTACTCAGATAACGTGGCCAGTTGTGGTCCATATGTTTTTCTTTCTTTTCTTTTTTTTTTTAAATCAAGGCTCTCCACCAATGCTCCCTTTTGTTATAAGGGTATATGAACCTCAACTGGCTACATTAGCTGACATGGCATGAACACATCAACTGCCACATCATGTGGTCCATGTAGAATTACTCTTTTTTCATTGTTTGGGCTATTGAATTTGTCCTTGTCAGAATTTGGGTTTAACTGTTTAAGGAATTTTGAATACTATTTCGACTTCCAGATTGCATATAAAGGAGATAGCCTTCGCTCAGACAGTGCGAAGCGTATTACTTTGATGGTCCAAGGCACTCATGATTCTTTTAAACAAAAAAATGAACCAGAAACAGAATTTCCATCTTTACCTGATGGACTTCTTACTATGGCGGACAGGTCGCTAAGAGTGCAAAAGCGGTAGATTAAGTCACGATTTCTTCCTTCTAGTTGCCTTAAGGAGTAAAACAAGCTGAACCTGCAAAATAGAGTACTGATTAGACGGGATCTAAAGCCGGAGGGACTTCAATGGATTTGAAGCTAGAATTTGTCCATCTTTCCTGCATCTTCAATTTTGTGTAATATAGATCCCAATTTGTAATGTAATGTAATGTAATTTAATTTAATTTTTTTTATTCTTTTTCCTTTTATTTGATTGTTTTGATGGAAACTGAAACTTCTTTTACAGCAATGAAATTGTAGAATATGTGAATTCATGTTTAGTTCATTGGAAGATACAGAAAGTATACGAAAAGGTTTTACTGGAAATAGGGCAAACCTACTTCAAGATTTTCATGCTCTGCTTGCATATTGCAGTGTAAAAACACTTTAGTTAGCCTAAGTTACGCACTTATGCCCTAGAAAATAATTAGAAGTCTGAGTTAAACACATTGTTCCTGTTTTGTGTGCCTAAAATTTTGCATGACGTTAATTACTGCATATGTGAATTTTTAGCATTTCCCAAACATTTGCATAATTGCAGCTTGGTGTAACCTAAATCTTGATATTTTTGTCCTGGTATTTATACTGGAAAATGCAGTTGCTCATCATCTAGCTGCTAAAATCTGCTACCGCTTCTAAAGCTTGTTCTGGCTGGTCAGGGAGTTTTCCTCTTATATTTCAGTCTTGTGCAATCAAAATTATGGGCAGTGATTAGCGCTAAGTCGGAGCGGGAACGAAAGTGGGCGCGGGAGCGTCGGAGCGGCCGATTAAAAAATATTCTTAGTTCTAAAATACCTTCGGAGCGGGAGTGTCAGAGCGTAGTTCGGAGCGGGAGCGCGAGGTTCCTGAGCGGGAGCGTCACCCTTATACTAAGGTTTCGGTTACTAAGGAATAGCGAAACCCATTGGATCGGGACAAATTGTCATACGGTACCTATGCAGGCGATTAGTGTAACGAATTGGAGCGAGACATTCTCATCTACATATGAGATGTGAATATGTGCAACGTACGTGCCAACAACTAATATGTTAATAAGGAAATGGGGCCAAAACCCAAACATTCCAGAGTGACAGTCTTGAGGAGGGCAATAAAAAACTAGACAATGATCCCCAACTGCTTGAAAGGCAAGTGTTAAATAAATGTAGCTACCCCTTCTATGACATCAGTACTAAATCACTTACAAACCTAAAAAATGACTTTGAAATAGAAAAATAAAAAGAATCTTTTTTTTTTAACAAAAATTTAGTCCTCTTTTTATAAATAAAATCCCCTTAAAAAGCTTGGAAATAGATCCTCTACTTATTAGTACTTACTAGAGAGAGAGAGAAGGGATTCAACTACTCAAACCTACCTTGACTCCTAGCTACTCTCTCCAACCTACCAGAGGAAGAAGTCAATAGGAATCTTTTTCATCTTTTCCTTGTAAATCAAGATTCTCTCCAAGTCCATGAATCTACAGGAATCTTATATATGTTTATAATAATTGGAAAAAAACAAAACAAAACAGTATTAATTGAGTATTTTTTATAACAACCAGGCAATTCTCTAGGACCATATAGACATTCCCCCATTTAATATGATATACATCAGTGAAACAGTTGACAAAATTTTAGTTAGCCAATGAAAATTGTTGACAAAATTTGATTAAGGTAAAGGGGGTTAGGTCATCAAAATTGAAAAATGTTGGGGTGATATTACAAATATCAGTTGAAAATTAAGAAGGGGTAGGTAAAGATTACCCTAATTTTGGTATTTGATTTCCTACCCAAATAAGACAAAAATAGAGTGTTGATATATATATATATTTTACCCAACAGGATGTTACATATACCATAAAATTAATAGTATTGACAATATTAGTTATCAAATTAAACGTTGATAGGGACTCCTATTGATAACAAATCATTCTAATACTTACTGAAGATTACACACATGTTCTTAAAAAAATAATAATTATTAGGTCCATGGTTATGACAAACGCCGAAGCTTAAATGGCTATTTGTAGATGTGAAGTCTTATTATAATAATAAAGATCCAAATAATTGTGCTCGAAATTCACATGTTTTTTGTCGCTATAATACTAGAAGTACTCCTGGGATGACTCCAGGATGAAGTGGCATGATCTGTTTCAAACTTAAAAAAGTAAAAAATAATTTTACACAAAGAAATCTCATCACCTCATTCCGAGAGTCATCATGAAGTACTTCTAGCATTATTTATATATAAATGATATTTTAAGGATAGAATAAGAAAAAAAATTTACAGCTTTAATAACTGCCGCTTCCTTTTACAACAGTATAGATAAGATAACTTGCAATTGGGACATAATAGCTAGAATAAAAGTTAAAATATCAAAGTAGGTGTCCTTTTTTTTTTTCGGATATGGATAGATTGAATGATTATATAGCCATGCAATTGCTGGTCCCAGCAAATAATAGTCCAGACCGCTCCATATCAGATTCACAAGTATGATTTTTCATGCCCTAACAAATAATATATGGCCTACAAGTACATGGCTACATACAAAGAACTTGGACAAACAAAATCCTAAAAATGTACAAGTATATATATATATATATATATATATGATAGGATCTCTTATTCGGATTAATTGATTGGTGCCCTATAAGCCATATGTGTCGCCTTTCCGAGAGGTAGTTGTTTGATGGATTATCCTGGAATTATTCGCAAGTGGACCATAAGGTCCATAACCTCCTGGCCTCCTTAACCCCTGGCGTTCTTTGTCTGTTATCTTTTCTTAATTTTATCTTAGTGGTTGACAAGTGGGTATATATATATATATATATCAAAGTAATATTTATGATATAGGCAATAAATTTTTTTCATTATGAGAAAAATGTATAGAATAACATAAGTTATTGTTAATTTAATTTGAGAGTTATTTAGCATTAGTTTGTTAGGAACCCTAACTCCTACAAGTATTTTAACAAGACGAAAATAAGAACAAGAAAAAAGAGAAATTGGCACACATAATATTTATGAGGAAAAATCTAAGATCGGAAAAATCTTTCAAACCACATAAATCTATTATAATTAGAAAATTTCGTAGTACAACTCTCAAAATTAGATAAAATACACAGAACCATATAAAACATACAATATTGAGGTGTATTTGTAGACCTCTAAACGTATTAGAGTCTGAACAAAATTAGAAATCCTAATTCTACTAGAAACAGGAAATCTTCTAACAAAAGTTTTTAAAATATCACTAGAGCCCATACACATACACAATTGCTTCCTCGAACGGCCCGACCAGAGTCCTGGTCTAGTTGGCGGCCTCACCGTTCGTCTTCTTCGTGATCAGACTCCACACTTCTCAACATAGTTATGTTATTTAATACTAGATTTGAGCTATTTACTATTAAAAGTTTGTTAAATGCCAAAATAAACCATTCTTTAGAAAAAGAGTTCACAGTTTTGCTTATAAAAGAAGGATAATTTCTGAAGTTTGGCAAAAGAATGGTCTTTGAGTAACTTCAAAGTTTTGGCATTATAGAAGTATAGATTGTGTACAATAGGACATGGGAAACATGTGAACATGAAGATTTTTTCTATTTGAGAAACTTCAGGAAAGGATGAAAAAAAATAAAATTTGACAACTCATTGATTGCAACAAGTAATAAATATGGACAAATGGTAGTTCATATGTCCCTATTTCTCAAAAGTGATCCAACAATATGACAAAAATCTTTCATATATGTTCAGTGCATAAACTCATTAAAGAAGAAAGAGAGAGAGATGGTATCCAACTGCTGAAAACCATTTGAAATATGATAATGTAGAAAGAATTACTTGATATAATATAGTCATCAACCCTTTGTAGAAAAAAAATTGTGTGATCAGCTACTGTTCACTTAATCTAAAATCTCCTTATATATTATATGGATCTGTAAACAGTTAGTCATCTGAATCTACATAAAAAGCTTCTGTCCTTCAATGGTTATTCAGTTAGATATATACAAAATCCAAATTTCCAAATATCAATTCAAATTGCAGAGAATAAATGGTAGGTACCAAACACAAAACTACAGACCATAGAGAGGTGAGAGGTGCCCTCACCTCAATATATACTTTCCCATCAAAAAGGGGAATTGGATGGCCTAATAATTAGGGCACAAAATGCCAAAGAACAAGTTATTGTATACTAACTTGCTTCCCAACTTGTGGACAGGCTTTGATCTTTTAACTTCCTTATCCTTAAGAGTACTACTAGCTAGTCAGAAACAATGAAAAGGGATGTGCAAGTTTGTTAGTCACAAATTTCACTATTTTCATCACAAACTCAACTGCACTCCATTTGTTTCTAAATTCTATAAGTAATCTGTTTTAAGTCATGTATTAGCACTTCAAGATTTGGTTCTGCTTAATGACCCTTAATTTCTAGTTTAAGGAAAGCCCAAAGCAACACAGTTTTTTTAAGAGGTTACATAGATAGACTGATTGGTTTTTTTTCCTTTCGAAGAAATGACACCCAATATGAGTTTGCTTCATCATCGGATAAGCCGGCTGACATCTCTTGGCCCCAGATCAGTTGTGTAACTGATCTCTTAACATATAGTGATTGTGGTGATGTTTCTCTTACAGTTAGACAGAAAAGACTATCTTGCAGGCCCAAGAGTACTACTCGAATTTAGTTCACTTACTCATTTTACTATATATATAGCTGATATGGGCTCAAGCTCGTGCCTTAGTCGGACAGTGCTCTCTGTTTCAATCATAAGGTTGTGGTGTTATATGTTTTGAGTATTCCCACATTCGACAAGTATGAGATTGGTGGTGAGTATATGAGCTCTTGAACACCCTTCTTTTGGAAGTCGATTTTCAGGTGGAACCGTGGAAGTTCTATCATTGAGTTCATATCAGTTGGTATCAAAACCAAAATCACTATGTCACGAATAAGAGTCACAGAAGGGGTGGCCTATTGGTTATATTAAGATGCATAGTTATTATGTCGTATTGGCTATAGTGTCATCACATCGAATACTTGGTGCATCGAGAATCTTACGTGCTTCGAGTAATCCCACACCGGCCAAGTATGAGATTAATTAGTGGTGGGTAAATGAGCTCTTGGCTATCCTTGCCTTGTACAGTTCTTTTAGGCAAGTTCTACCATTGGGTTCATATCATGTAGGTTCCGTTTTTACATAAACACAAAAAAACAAAAAAACAAAAGAAAAAAAGAAAAGAACAGAAAACCAGAGGATCAGAAGACTACATAATCTCATTAAAGAAGTGAATTAAGCATAAAGATTTGCTGGTTGGACTCAAAACTGATCAATTCACCCATACAAATGATTCTAGTCTTAGTAACTCATCATCATCAGTATATGCTTTATGTAGATAGCAAGACAGTCTTATTTTTTGGTAGAGACATCCATGAGTAGAAGAAATGCTATTTCTTTGTAGATTCATTTAATAACCCATTTCTTGATCCCTGTGTGCCTGGAAGGAAGGTAAAGTGATTAGCTCATCTTGGGTTAATTTTTCAGATAACACTAATTGGTCCAATTAGTAGGGATCCTGTGGATGCCTTACTTTGATCCAATGGCCTTGGAGCAGCAAGTGTGAGCTCTAGATCTGGTGTCACAGTTCGAAGATTGGGCATTGTCACAAGGCAGGATCTAGGCTGGGTTTCAAATGAAACATTTCCCCAAAAAGGAACAGGAGAAAGGCATGGAGAAAATTGAGAGCATTTTCCAACTTGATCATTCATTGTTGTAGCTTGTTCTAATGAATTCAGGTCTACCAGAGGCTGAATGGTTCCTTGCTGAACTTCATTTTGAGCAGTTTTCATATTGAGAGATAGATTAGAATTGGTAGAGTTAGAATAAAGATCATCACTAGACTTGTTGCAGCTCCCACCCTGTGAGATAAAAGAACATTAAAATTCAGATTCAATTGAGAGTTTCAGCAATTGATAAAGTGAGATGGCAGTGGTGAAAACAAGGAAATTAATGGAGGGCATATATACCACGTCGAAGAGGCTCGATCGACGTTTCTTCTTGTTGAGGCTTGTTTGTCTGAGGAAATATTTCTGAGCATGACTTGCAACTTGGGTTGGAGTCCTTGTAGTGACAAAGCTCCTTGAAATTCCTCTCCAGTCACCTTTGCCAAGTTTCTCAAGACCTGCTAAAAATGTCCTGTGTTCCTCTTCTGTCCAAGGTACTCCTAATTATCCACCCACCAGAAGATATTAATATCACTCAAAACATTGAAAACCAAGGCAAAAAGAAAAAACCAGAGAGGCAAATTATATGACCCAAAGAACAGAGGACATAAAACATACTGAAACATGAAAAAACAGTAATATGAATTGTGGGTTAGGATTTTAAAACAAAATGATTCAAATCTGGACCAAAACACTCATAACATGATCAAAACCTTCGAAAGAAAGAACTAGTATCTACAATTCTGTGCTATTGGAAACAGAGAGAGAGAGAGAGAGAGAGAGAGAGAGAGAGAGAGAGAGAGATTTTCAGAACAATGATTGAAAACAAACTTGGGTTTTGCTCCAACATATTCAGAGAACTGAAATTAGTATAAAAAAATCTAGGGACTAATACAGCCAAATTAATATCATCATAAAATGAAATAAACATGAGCCATCCTTAGAAAACTAGCAAAAACACCATTGCTGTTGAAACAAAATGATAAGAAAACAACTATTTAAACAGAATTGTATATTTATAATCATACCTTTCTTCCTCTCTTGATTTCTACCAAGGAGACCATCAGAGAGGTATCCATGAGACGTTTTATCTGAATTCTCGTTGACGAAAACACGACACGAAGATGACGAAGAAGGTGATGATGAAGAGGCTGATGAGGAGGATGACAAGCAATCCATGCTGAAACTCTTCTTCATGGGAATTGAAGAAGAACAGGAGGAAGAAGAATGTATGTCAAGTTGCACCCCAAAGAGCTTGAGCCCACCAACAACACTCCCTTTGTTACTGTTGCAAGTCCTAGAATTATGACCCATGTTCCCACAATGTGAGCATTTCCTGCCCATCTTCAACAGACAAAACTCAGAACTCTAGAAAACAACCACCGACAC
>MVGT01001698.1:209665-226851 GCA_002174775.1 Macleaya cordata | reverse complement strand
GACGGTGAGGTAGGGTGGTGGTGGTTGTGGCAATGGTTGGGTGTAGTTTTTTGTGGTGGGTTATATTTAGTTGTTTTAGAAAGAGAGGTCACCTTAGAAAGACCATAAAATGAGAGAAATGTTGTTATCTGGGCTTGAGGTCCAAAATTTGAGCGTACCCCTTCACCATTTTTGGAAGCCCTAATAACACCGGTCCATCCATGCAAGACTATTTGATTTGGGCTAGCCTCCAAAACATTTGGGCACCCAAACTCGAGGGCTAGTATTTAGGAAGTATGGACACTTTTCTTGTGTCCCTATGTAGTGTCTTCATGTTTCGTTGTGTTTTTAGTTGAAAATTTTAAAAAATAGAATCCAGGTCGTGTCGGTGTCCATGTTCAATCGATGTGTTCGTACTTCCTAATCCAGTATTTTCGCACAGCTTTTCACTTGTTACACCCAACTTATTCTTACGCTCCGCTTACACCCACCTGTGGGGCCATCATGCCAACATAGAGACGATTCAAGTGATTTTTGTGACGATAATAATCCCTTGTCATGTAGATTGTATTTTCACAAAAAAATTACACCATTCTAGAACTGCCAAGAGTTTTTGGAGAAAAACAGAGCTTGAATTGATCAAAACCTAATGCCTCTTGATTCATTCACAAAAACTTCAACTAGTTTTTTCTACATCGCCATTTTATAACAGTTTTTCCTTCCTTTTCTACATAACCCTTATCCTTTCCTATTTTCTTTACAAAAACTTAAAAAAAGGCAATGGATATAGGAAAACAATTAAAATAAAAGAACCTGCATCTTTATGTATATATATCATGAGAGAACTGGTCACAGATCATCATCACAAGATCCCCTCCTTGCCTTCTCTCTTTCCCAGTAAGCTGTTCTTAATGCCTCGTAGGAGAATTTCCCACCTAAACTCTCTGCTGCCTCATTCAAGAGTGGACCACTATAATGTTGTTGCTGCTGCTGTTGGTGTTGCTCTGGCCACAGCCTTCCACTCCTGCTTCCGGCATCGTACCCAGGTGTCGACATGTAATTGGAATCCATCAACATGTCACCCTCCAAAATTCGTAGCACCTTTTCAGGGGGAAATTCAAAGTTGAATATTAAGAATCAAGAACAGCTAACAAACTAAATATTAAATGTTCTTGCTATTAGGATTTTTTTTTGTTTTTTTGAGGTGTTTTGAGGTGAAGGACACATGATATTCCCCCACATTTGACTATCGGTCAGATGATTGTAATTATATCTTATACTATTAACTATCAACAATAATAATATTCCAATCAGTTCAAACTTCTGGCAAACATTTGCTGGTTTAAGCTGTCACATGTACACTGAGGCTATGGTACCCTGATATACTTAAGAAAGGGAGTATACAGGTCATATCCTAGCATATCTGATTTACATAATTGTGTGGTGGGCCACTGGCTACATATGCTTTGAGCAGGGCCGTATCTGAGCATATGCGGCATAAGCAACCGCATAGGGCCCCCAAATTTTGAGGGCCCCCAAAATTATATATTACTTTATATATGTACATATACTAACATAAATTGGTTTATTATCATACTTCTAGTTCTATGGGAATCTTTTCCATTTCTATTTGCTTGTTTATTTACGATATAAACTTTTAATTATGATAAGAGCTCGTTAATTTACTATATATTATAGTTCCGAATTTAGGGGCCCCATTTTACGATTTCGCTTCGGGCCCCCAAAATCTCAGATCCGGCCCTGGCTTTGAGAATGAATGTATTAATAAATTTCATGGCTCCATAGGTGCAATCCAGCAGATATATTTTTCTCATTGGAACTCTCTTATATCATATACAAGCATGCTATTAATGAAGCGTCCTTGGAACTACAGATATTAATAATATCTGAGAACACGACCCAGATTTTTCCGATATCCTAGTTTTTTAAAGCTTTTTTATCAGATCGCAAACCAAATGCGGTCTAGATTCTTAATGATGAAGCTACAATCTGCAAAAGGCCTACCAGTCGTTCACAGTTTTCTTCAAGTAATTTATATGTTGGAAACATGAGTGTAGGTCCTCTCTTACCTGAGACATGCGAGGCCTTGCATGGGGGTCTCGGCGAATGCACAGTGATGCAGCATGTAGCATGCAATAGACCTCTTGTTCTGAATAGCGATTGGCCAATCGTGGGTCCACCAATTCGTCGATGGCATATTCTTCTAGCAAAGGGCGTGCCTGCACAGATTTTTAACATGACCCAAAGTCGAGGATAATAAGCCAATCCGGGTTTGCCCGGATGGTTAGGCATCCCCTCCCCTATAGGGGAGGTCTTGAGTTCAAGCCCTTGTGGCAGCTCATGTAATGGTTTAAACTATCAAAAAAAAAAAAAAGTCGAGGATAATAACAAAAGAACTAAACAACAGTGCAACAAGATATACTGAGATTGTTTATGCTTTTGTTGCTTTTTCTAACTGAAAAGGGAAGTAATCCCCAATCACTAAAAACAAAAAAGTGTTCCCCAATCACCAATAAAAAAAAGTGTTCCCCAACCATCCAGCTCCATAATTATACGGGTTAAGAATCTGATCTTGTTTACCCACTTGTAATGTGTGTGAACAAAACTCCATCCAATTTGTGGGGGCTCAAACAGTCAATAGAATGGTGGGGTTTACTGTTATTAACTGTTTGTGGCCCCACCAATAGGATGATTGGGTTTTGTTCACCACACTGCAAGTGGGGTGAACTAAATCACACTTTATGGAAAATTAGAAATTGTGTTTCATACCCATTCAGTAAGGCACTGCTGGCCCTTGGGCCGGTTAATGTCTACGGCTTTCCTTCCTGTAACAAGCTCCACCAAAACCACTCCAAAGGAATACACATCAGCTTTCTCTGTAATTTGACCACTTTGAGCATATTCTGGTGCCAAGTACCTAGTTAGAGGCAGAAGAATATGAGTTAAACTTTGCCATTGCTAGCTTAAAGTATTATTTCAAAGTGAAAAATATACTTAAATTACTTACCCAAATGTTCCAATTACTCTGGTTTCTACACCCATGTCTCCATCTGGCTGCCACCTTGCTAGGCCAAAATCTCCTACCTATACAAATTAGAAATTAATGTCAGATCCCAATCATCCTCCATATCCCTAATGAAATGCAAGTTACACTCTCCTTCCATCTGTATGTCCAATAAACAAATATTTCTATGAACTGATATTCTTTTATAGGAAATTCGCAAAAAATGGATCCAAACTGTTGATATCTCTAATATCGTCATCTCTCAATTTTAGAAAACCATATTGTTAAATAGTCATATGCCATGATGTATAAAATGCATCCATACTTAACTATTTTCCTAGATAAATTAGCACATTTGTAAGGTTCTAATGGTTACAAGGCCAATTGGTCTACAGAAACTAGACAACCAGGAATATTTTCCAAAGAAAGAAGCTGTCTAGGATACTCTCATAAGATCCATCCAAAATGTTAGGACGCCACAAGGTGTTCCAACTTAATTAGTTGACTTTAAGCTGTGAACCTTAAAAAAATCCATATATTTCTAAGAATTAAAAATACAGATGGTTTCACAGTTTAGTTAAAAATCCTTGATTTGTTATTCTGTGATCAGTATATCCTTGCCAATTTCATAAGTGAAGAAATCCTCACTGCAAGGGGGGATTTCAGTGTTTTCCCCCAAGAGCTCCTAATTTGAAGGTGCTCTTGAGTACAATCAGAAGGTGGTCGATTTTTTACCCAGCTTAACTATTAAGATGAAATAAATTTTACACTGTTTCTTTTATTTTCGTGTGAATAGAGAGAATTCATAGCTAACCATTCTTACAGGTTATATACTTATATATGTCTACAGTGTTTGTTGTAAGACAAGGTCTGATAAAGAAGGGCTATGGAGATGTGAAAAAACACCACGCAAATATAATAATTCCTTAAAATATTGATAAAACTGAATATGAAAGGAAAAAAGAGTGGAAGTATCATACCAGCGGTTCAAAATCATGGGTAATGAGTATATTGTTCGGCCTCATATCTCGGTGAACAATGCAACCCACTCTACACTCTTCATGAAGGTATCGCAATCCTCGAGCAGCTCCAACTGCAATTTTTTGTCGTGCAGACCATTCTAATGGATCTCGATTACGTCCTACAGATTCATATACCCTAAGATAAGAACCTTATAGGCCAGAGTAAAAAGTGGAAACCCCATCACCCATAATCCAAATACAATATAGTCTGTATCTGCAAATTGGTTCACTTCATGCATTCCTACTAAGAGCAACGCAGGAGATAAATCACTATAGTTATCCCATCATAGGCTTTAGATAGTGCTCCTTACAATAAAATACTAAGAGAAGATGGCCAAGAACAACTTTTTTCTGATCATTAAGAACTTGTTCTACACTTTCTTTCTGCAGAAATCAGTACATCCCTAATTTTCTTAACATGGTAAAACTTTTAGGCATATCAAAGTATTATGTTAAAGGAAAACCTAATGACGCTGTTATATTATTTTCTGTAACAACCCCTAAGTAAACATGACTCTACCATGAAAAGTTGATTTCTATTATTTACTAGAAGAGGTTCAATGCATTTAATTGATTTGTTGGCAGAGAGAAGTACCATAAAGATGAGTATCCAATGATCCATTGCAGATATATTCATAAACTAGCAACCTCCTTCTGTCCTCTACGCAGAATCCAATCAGCATCACAACATTTCGGTGCTGTGCACAGCTTAGAACCTCCACTTCCGAGCAAAACTCGAGATCCCCCTGGGAGCTAGCTAGTTTGTGTTGCTTGACAGCAACAGCCTGGCCATCTGGTAAGACTCCCCTGTGGACAGACCCAAACCCACCTTCGGCCAAGAAATTTGCTTGTGAAAATCCACCTGTAGCAAGTTCCAGTTCAGCATAGCTAAACCACCTTGGTGGTTTTCCAAACACAGGTCCCTTGTGTTGACATATTGAACAAAGAGGAGGTGGACCAAGAGGTGCATTTCTTGATAGTGAAATTGCTTCTCTGACATTTCCACTGAAGTCAATATCTGGCCTATAGTTCGGCATTCCAATTCCAGCTTCACGGTCAAGTTTAGAGAACTTCTCCAGCAAGGCTTTGGCCGTGGAAGTTTGAGGTTTATCATTTAGTCTTTGGGAGCTTTCTTGTTGTTTTGATGATTGGCGACTGGAAGTAAGAATTTCAGTCATCCATGGTTGGAAACCAAAACTTGTCGAGGGAGGACTTAAATTCTCGCTATCAGTGTCTGAGCTAGTTTCATCCACATGCCGATTTTCTTTTGAGACTGATGACTCCTCTTTCTTCAGGTCACCATTTATTTCAGAAATGAAAAATGGTGAAGTTCCAGGATCTGAGCTTGATACTGAAGATGTTCCAGCTTCAGTTGCAGTGAATGGCGTCCCCAGCTCTGGACTACTTGATGGTGTCACTACTGGCCCTCGAATGGAATTCAATGCATCATTTTTGCTTTCTGCATGTCCTTGAGGTGTGTCTTCTAGCTCACAAGGCAATAGATCAGCTAATTCAGACTCCTTAGGTGATCCGACCAAATTCAAACGGAGAACTTTCGGCTGGGAACGTTTCATAACCACAATGTTACATTGCAGCTCTTCCATGCAGCGTTTCTCCTCATGTTTGAGCTGTCTGTATACAGAAGCCACTCAAGTAAGAGAAACCCAAAAACAGGACTAAGGGAAAAGAGAGAAGAACTGGTGTCCCAAGAAATAAATATATGAGAGCTTCACTATGAAACCAGAAAAAGAACTCTGCAATCCAAACCACATGACACTTTATAATACACCCGAAATGCCTACATTAAAACTTAAAAACCAGGTCTCAGGACATATTATAATTACCTGTCCAATACAACCCAGCTAGCTTGTGCTCTCTTAGCTTCGGCAGCCACTGCTCCACATGGTGATCCAGAAACAATCTTTATCTTGACATTTATCTATAACAAGAGTTAAAGCACAGAAAACATTAAGCAATGACCCGGAGTATAAAATGCATAAATACAGATAAACAAAGTGAAATACTAACCTTGTTTGGATCGTAAACATCATGCAACTGAAGCATCATTTGCGAGCATGAATCTGTAATGTCGCACTTGTGCTCTGTAGTGGTTCCTGCATAAGACCTCCTATGACCACTGGCACAGTCACCAGCAAATCTCGGGAAACCCCATTTTTTACCTGAACATGGAAGAAGAGTATATCATTAGTCATCAGTGATTCGGCTCATGTGTCAACAAACTAAAATGGTTGCATAAGGGAAATATGAATGAGTGGAACTCTGGCATTCAAAAATTTTAAGCATTTGAAAATTCAAACCAGCCAAACCAAGTTGACTTGGCTTATTTTAAAGTTGACAAGCCATATATCAAATACAGGGAACTGAGAAGAACTTGCCATGCCTAGGTTCATAAACTGTAATTTGTCTTTACTACAATCAAATTTTGGCTTATTAATTACAAAATTATCAATAATAGTCCCAAGAATGGAACTAGGCAACACATTCCTTCATTTGTTGGCCTCTACAATTCCGTACATGAGCAGAACTTCTTTGCACCAAATAATTTTCAATTGGGAAAATATAGTTCAAAAACAATAATTATCTGATTTTGATGTTCTTGGGTATTGACCATGCTTTTCATGGCTTCTATTGTTGATGTTTTCTTCTCTTCTTATTAATATAAGCAATTTTCACCTAATCAAAAGAAGAAGAAAAAAAACACGAAAACATCTGAAAATTTCAAGGGAAAAGTCAACAAGTCAAAAATTTCAAAGGGCAACCCCAAGAGATATTACCCAAGAAAAATCACACTTCCCTCCTCAAGAGAAGCTGGAAGCAATTGATAAGAAGGAAAAAATGAAATACAGCATCAAACCCTAAAATGGTGTTTATTCCATCAAGATTTATAAACCCAAATCAGGAAAAAGAGTGGAGGGTTACCTGAACTATGTGCAGGAACTACCACCAACAAAGTTATACAATCCCCAGGTTGAACAACATGAGTTAAAGCCCAAACAAGAGCAGTTCTCGGAATTTCCTTAGACTCCTTAACAGCAACAACAACCTTCTCAGCGACATCGGATCCTTTCTGTTTCCCACGCTTCTGTTGCAGATTCATCACCTACCAAAATTTTCAACACCTCCAAATTCGTACAGAACCAAAATCTCAAATCCCCATCAGAAGGACACTAAATTTTTTTTTTTTCCTCCCTCAGAGAAAGATAAAATGCAGAGGTAGAAGAAGAAAGCTGAGAGCTATTATTAACCAAATCTCTCAGCCCCTACCAAATGAGACATAAACCCTAGACTTGCTGGCTACTTTATAGAATAATAATAGCAATCACGGAAGACAAGACACTTTTAGCCTGTCCAGATTAACTGCTCAAGAAAAGCAGTAGAAGAAGAAACCCAATTTCTAAAATAATTTGAAAACAGAGCTGTAGTAACTTTTCTCAATCGATTCAACTGTGTCTGTAAAACCCTATTTTCTTTTTCCTTTTCCTTACTGATTCTACCGCAGAAAATCTTGCATGAATATTCTAAAAATAGTAATAATAATCTCTCTTCCAGAAACTCTTCTTCAAAGAAAAAGAATCAGAACCCTGTTTCTCCAAAATGTATCATGCTCTCTGTGAGAAAGCGACACAGATCTTACTATTTTTCACAGAAATGACATCTAAATCGAACATTCAGATTTTAGACTCATAAACGGTAAAAAAAAAAAATGGCTTCAGAGCTAGGTAAAATGAACAGATTCTGAGATTGAAGATGAGTAAATGTTCGATCAAAGATTCCTCTAACAGAGATCAGCTCCAGCACAATCTGAGTACGACCAAAACGATCAAATCAATGAAATGACAACTTTAACTGTTCTTTGCCTTTTGAAAGGACTTCAATATCTCTGCAAATAATAAAGCTCTGTTTCTTCAAAAGATGCTCCCAATTTGAGGAAACTTGCAGTTTTCTTACAAGATCCAATTAAACTCAAGAACTCAGTCCATCTTGTTTCTCTCTCTAAACCAGAAGAACATCTGATGAACTCAACTCAAAAACCAAAAACAAAAATCGCATCCCAGTGAGCTCTAAATCAAACAGCAAGAGCAACAAAATGCTGAAAACAACAGCTTCCTGCTCGGAAAAAAATGATATCAGTTCGATTCAGACTGGGTTTTTCCGAGTTTGGATTTCTGAAATTGATCAAGTAGGCGATTATCAGTATAGATGAAAATCCAGCTCAATCAGGTCGTTTTCTAATTGATAACTCTTTTATCTCATTTCACATCAAACCAGCACACACAAACACGCCAACAGATACGGAGAGATAAAGTGAGTGTAAGAGAAGAGAAAAAAATCATAAATCTAGGGTTTCGAACGTTCAGGTTTCAACCACCTTACCTACTGCAAGAGAAACAAAATAAACACAAGCAAAACAAGATCAATGAATTATGAATTTCTGTCTCTCTCTCTCTAAAACTTTCTCTCTCTACTCCCATTCAAAAACACAGTAAAACAGTCTGCAAAACTCGATCTCTTTGGCTGTCTTACACAGTTGCAGATTTTCTGCAATTGGGCCGTCTGAAAACTTTTTATGACTAGATTACCCTGTCTCTTAGATTGAAATTTCGAAACTGACATTTACTTTTTTTCTTATAACAATTGAACTTCACTTTAATAAGAGCCACTTTGAAAGCTTTTATTTTTTTTGGTAAACTAGAATCCGTGGTACTCCAGCTTTGAAATATTGTGTGCTCTTTTTGGAATCACACTCCTAGGTTCTCATTCTAAAAGTATTTTTTTAATTTGAGATATTTTTTAGTTGGTTATTCTGACGCTCCCACTCACTCTCTCGCTTTCATTCCTAATTTCATGCTCATATTCCGTGCTCTAGTTATTTAAGTTAATTTAAAGATGATATTTGTTTAAATACACCGACGAAGAGTTAAAAAATTTATTTTCTAGATTATATTGAGACCGACTAATGAATCATCTGCCGACTAAACGGGTTGGGGTGCCACTTCATTTTGTCTAGCAAGACAGATGTATAGGTTGATCCCAATAGCATTTCTCTTAATTTTATGCTTCAAAATTAATTATTCATCAATGATTTTTTAATTTTCCTTTATAGGATCTTTACTAAAATTATTTATGACTTTTGTACATATAAATAAGCTCGCAGAATTTAAATTATGAATTTAGAAAAAAACAAATAGGTAACTTAATTCCTCATTAATGATTTTTTTGTCTTCCTTCATAGGATATTTATTAAGATATTTATGACTTTTGTACAAGCTCAAAGAAATTAAATTACGAATTCAAAAAAAACAGAATACAAATTTTAAAAGGATGGCAACTCTAGTAAATAAAACCGCAACAAGGGGTTTGGTGATTCAATTTTTGAACTGTATAAACTACTATAACGCGCCGTGACCTTAACCTTAACCACATGCGTATGTTAACATTTAACCTCCATCTTTCACTGAAGTTTCTTGGCTCTTCTTTCAAGCGCCACGTGAGCGCAATACGCCGCTATCGGGTACCCCATCCCCTGTAGTTATTATTATATCTTCCCAACTCCCAAAGTACGTAAACACGGGAAAACTAATAAAAAAACAGCCCGTATCATTAAAATATTTACCGTTTGTACCATACTTAACGGCGTCGTTATCTTGGGACCCTACTGCATTAATTACATGATCGTGGTCTGCCTGGTTGACGGCGACTTAACGGCGGAAAAATTTTTTGACGGCTGACATGGTCAGTTTTGGCGCTATCTACGGATCGTGTCGCAGGGTTGGAACCATCGAAACAATTGATTACGTGCTTCGAGGTGTATTATAAAACGGTGGGCCACATTTTTTTTTTTCCTTCTATTTTGTTAGGGTTCTATTAGTTTACGTGAACCAAGTCATCCATTGATTCATTCAACTAATAAAGTTAAAAGTTTAAATTCAGATTTAGATTAATTTATTAATTTAAGTACAAAATTTTAATTAATACTTGCACGTTTAAAAAGGGAAGTTTGTTTTGTTGTGGGAAAAAAATATTGTAAGATTGTTATGAGAAGTAAATTAAGACCCTGAATTTCATGACCTAATATGGGTCTTAACACTTGATTAATAAACAATTAAACTTTTATTAAAAAAGTGGTAATCAAGATTGTGGAGTAAATTAATGTCAAAAGATTTTCATTATTGAGATATTATCTGCAAGATCAGTATGGATTGCATGTATCTTGAAGCCAATAATTCAAATAGTTAAGGAGCCTAAGGTGCGTGCGTTATTCGTGTTCTTTGAGTAAGAATGTCGCTTACCCTGGCGAGTTCTTTGTGATGTGATTAACTGTTTATAACAAAAAAAAATGCATTAGAAGGATAACATTACATTTTCCTTCATTAATACTATAATTTTCGTACACTTTGTTTACACCAACTTGTGAAATTTACATAGAAATGATTTAAAGACTAATTTTGACTACATGATGAGGTGATTAATCTCACAAAAAAACATTTAGATCATTTTCATGTGGCCTCATGTGTAGATGTAAGTAGAGTGTAAGAATAAATTTGTAGAATGATGTAGTGCATATTGTTTGATTTAAGTGCACAAATTTTAATATTTTAAAATTGAGAGGGGATTAGAGTACATTGGTTCGGAGTATATTGAGTATACATTGGACTGTGGGACCCACCTAGAGATGAATTAGGACCTCATTTTAAGTTAAAATATTCTCTCCATCACGTTAATCATTTTTACAAAATATTAGCCCATTATAAAACCTGTAACCCTATCATCCGATGATTGGAAATCACTGAAAATCAACGGTGTTCCAATCATTGGATGATAGGGTTACAAGTTTTAGAATGGGCTAATTTTTTGTAAAGATGATCAACATGATAGAGAAAATATCCTACCTAAAAATGAGCTCGTGATTCATCTTTAGGTAGGCCCCACAGACTAATGTATGCAATGTACTCCTACCCGGGTAATGCTACAGGCACCCCGGATTTGCACACAAAATCATACCCGGGGTCTAATTTGGGTCTAATTTGAGTCTAACTTGATCTAACTTAAGTCTAATTTTGGTCTAATTTGAATAAAATAATCAAAAGTATTAGCAAAGGTGCAAATCCAAGGTGCTTGTAGCATTTTCCCTCCTACCCAATGTACTCTTATCCCCTCTCTTTAAAATTTGACGTTTTGAGATTTTTACTTTTAAATCTAACGATATCCACAACACATGCTGGCATTGGGACAAGGAAGGAAGAGATGACTCCACCTAGTGATCAAGTTTAACTACTTCCACATGGGTGATCGAATCAAATAATTGAGGAAAAAATTATGATTAGGGCAAAAAAGTAATAGTAGGAGACTGATGATTTAATCATTAATCCTCAAAGTAAAATGGTGGGGCCTATAAAGAAAACTAATATTGGGAATTTGTTAAAAAAAATAAAAATTTTGAATTCTAGTAAAAACTGACAGGTCCTCCAACTAGATGGAATACCCAACGATACTACAAGTCACGGAGGAAGTAAGAAACACAAATACAAGAAAACAAGTTCCTCATTAGAGCATTTTTCATTGTCTATTTCAATTGTGTAAAAAATAAAAATGTAAAAAAAATTTACAAATACACAATCAAACCCACATTCCACCAATTGTTTAAATTTAACGAAAAATAAAATACTTAGGCGGTATTTGAAAGCCCGCCCAGCATCAGGCAAACTCCGAGAGCTAGCCTTATGTTGGGTGGAGTCTCAAATACCACCCTGTTGTTTAGCTTTTTTAAAAAAAAATTTAAAATTTTACGGGGCGGTATCTGAGAGTCTGCCCAGTATTAGGATACTGTCAAAGGCCGCGTGATTAGTTTTGCAAATCTTTTTACATGTTGTCTAATTTTAAACAATTCTCTCTCTCTTAGTCTAAATATACGTCTTTAGACATCTGAGTACGGATTTATTTTTAGATAAATTTTATGGGGCGATATCTGAGAGTCTGCCCAGTATTAGGATACTCTCAGAGGCCGCGTGATTACTTTTGCAAATCTTTTTATATGTTGTCCAATTTTAAATAATTCTCTATTCTCTTAGTCTAAATATACATTTTTAAACATCCGAGTACGGATTTATTTTTAGATAATATTATGAAAATAGCTAGTATTGTGGATGCTTTGTGACATGGCTAACATGCATTAGGTAGTGGTTCATGTAGATGGAGGACCACGGTCTCACTATCGGTCCTTAACTCATTTATGTTAACATTAATATACCAAGTGTCCTACTATTTTGTTTAAGAGTAGCGCTGTTTGGATCGACCATTTTTCAAAAGTGGTGTCCGCTGTTTTATGTAGTATGGTCGGTCCCACTACTAAGTATGTTAGAAACCCCTTCAAAATACTTTTGAGAGAGGAAAAGTGACAGGTTCTACCTTGCCACATAAGTATTTGGTACCACTTTTGAAAAATGGTCAGTTCAAAAGGCATTATTGGATGTTTAATCATGCAAATCAAATCATTAATTACTTATGTAGACGTAACAGTAAAGTTACATATGAACACGTTAGCATTAAAATGGACCCAACTCTTGTTCATTGTGGGACCGATTTGCCAAATTTGGTTCCATAAGTAAGCCTATGTTTTGACCATCTTTAATTGTAGAGTCAAGTACAGCAATTAAGTTAACCTGGAGAAATTGTATGTAACAAAGTTTCAATGAAGTTAAGAAATGTTGGTTCCATTCAGTGACCTAACAAGATTATAAATGCCCTAATAATAATACTGACATAATTAAAGAACATTAATGTGTACCAATAAAAACATGGGTCTTGTTAACGTGCCCTTAGGGCACACGATAAGGATATTTTTTAAGGGATTTTTTTGTAAGTTACAGGTCTTCAAATCAGTTGAATTTTTGTAAGCATAATATTATCATTATTTATAAGATGTCCACAAAAAATCAGCTCAATCAGAGACATATAACCTTCTAAACAAATCACTTTAAATTTCAGCCGTTCATTCATACTATTAAAGTCTAAATTAAGGTTTCGTGGTGCTAGAGGGTCCTAGAGGACTCCGATTGAGCTGATTTTTTTAGATATGATCCAAATAGTATAAATAACATACATATCAAAAAATCAGCCCATTTGGACAAACTTAAGAAACTAAACAAAATACAAAACTAAAAAGCTTAACATGTGCCCTAAGGGCACATGTTAACAAAATCCTAAAAACATAATATAATTGATGAGTGGCTAAGCACAATGTTTGAAGGCAGATCTTATGACACACACAATTAAAAACAACATTCAAATTTAAAAATAGTTTGTGTTTTGCATATGGGCATGGACACCACATTTTGACACCAAAGATTACATCTGCTTATTTTATTGATTGAAAACCAATCATAACAGTTGCTGAAATAGCATTAATTCTATTTCAGCCCCTCATACCACTTTTAAAAAGCAGATGTAATATTCTGGTGTCAAATTTTGGTGTTATTCTAGCAAAACTCTTTGCATATCCATTCATTGATTTTGATTTATACCGCTGGAAGATCATCTACACAAAAAAATCAACCTTTGTATCATATATCTGGAAATGCTAAAAGATATAAGCAGAGTGTAAAAAAAAGATAAGTGGAAGTAGAATACGTAAAATTTTTAAACATAAGGCGAGTGACGCAAATATACAACAAGGTTGAAATATGTACGTCTATTTTTTGAGAGAGCATGACAGAAATATACATCCTTATAAAAAAGAAGTGACAAATACCAACGTGTGACGGTGATCTTCTAACCTTGCAGATTGTAAGAGAATGAAACTCTTCATTCTAAAATTTATAACCCCATAGAAAATCATCAGTTAAAAAATCACGATAAAAATAAACAACATATAAACCATCCAATTTTTATTGGGTTAGAAGTTAATGTGACTTTCTCTGAGCATCTTCATTGAAAATTAACCTTTGGACCATCTTCTTATAGGCCTTACATGTAACCATATGGAAACACGAATCACGATAATCATCTCTCCTCTACAAGATTGACCTTTTGATAAGGAATCGAACAACCCTAGCTAGGTTCCATGACACCAGAGTTATCCAAGTCTGTGGAGTCCATACGAAAATGATTTAAGAATTGATTTCCAGTGAGGATGTTCTCTATATCATAAATGGCATCCTCATAAAAAATTTGTCCATTCTAAAACTTGTACTTCTATCATTTGGTGATTGAAAATCAATAGTACAAGAGACGTCTAAATTTTTTTATTTTAAAAGCTAATTTAAAAGGGTTGAAGGTCATAATACGGACTGGTTTTTTTATAAGGTTATTTGCTTTGTGAAAACAACATCCTTAAAAAAAAAAAAACTTGGATCACTCTGTTTTATAGTGATGGTCAAAACCTACATGTTTTACAGAGTTATATTTCACAAAATCAATCTATATTTGTGGTGAAGCAATACTCCCATAAAAGTAAAGTTTGATAAGCTCTTGGTCGACGTAATTGGGACCCCTTCTTTCCTACGCCCTGGTTAGCAACCAGCCAACCATGATATGCAAGAATCTTCTTGGGTTAGGTCAACCAAACTGGAGTTTAGGGTATGGTAATATAAGATTGCTATATAGGGTTTGATGAGCATTTGATATCAATATAATATGATGCAACAAGTTCTACCTAAATACACATACAAACAAACAATCAAACAAATTTGAGCTCGGTGGTAAGCCAACTTAGCTAGGTTGAGCACATAAGGCCAGCTTCTGTTCAAGAAGTTTAAGCCCGGATTTTGTTTCTTGATAGCAATTTTAAAAGTTTTACAAATGGTTAATTTTCGGTGAGAATGATCTACGTTGTGAAATCAGCCCATGAATCATCTCAATGTCAGCTTCATAGGCCACTGTATTTGATTGTATAAAAGGACCGTAACATTTAATGAAAAATGCTAAATTTACTGCATTTCCTACAGCAAACCATACTGCAAAAATCATCTCACGGTTCTCAAATAATCTCACACCTCTCGTGATTTACGTCATTTTTCAATTGACGTAAATATCCTCTTAAATAGTCTTTGCAGTATAACTTGCAGTACACTTTGCAGTAAGTGTAGCATCACCGATATTTAATACAACTAACACACCTTAAAACTAGGGGGACCCATTAAAAACATATATTAATTGAGAGGGCTCATTTTGTTTTGAGAGCAGTTCTATTTTTCTCAAAATTTTGTTTAGAAATGTTGCCCGAAATTCCCTCTAATGGCGTAGATTTTGGGCCAAAATTTGAAGAAAAGCAAACTTTTGATTGTTTTTCATGAAAATAAAACCAAGTTTCAAGCTCAAATGCCCTAACAACCCTAAACTGTGAAATATGAATCCAGTTGTTATTTTTATAGAGAAATTGTATTAGCGGGCTCCAAAGATTTGGCAGCAGCAGGGTGTAAGCAATTGTTGCCTGCCAGTCGCCACTAAACTATAGAGGTGCGCTTTTAAAATTTTCTTTTTTATAACGTTTTAATCGTCACAAATTAAATGGTGGTAGCGTGGTCAAGTGCTTTAACAAGTTGACTCTTTTCTGAACGTTGATTCTTCACTGTTGATTTTCAATCATTTTCAAATCAATTTTTGATGAAATTAGAAATTTTAAGATGATGTACTAATTTTTTGTAAGAATGATTTACGTGGTGAAGAAAATATCCCACTAACAATCAACTTTTAAATCGTATCAAAATGAGTCCGACAGACTTGATATCCATCTTCGGTGTCCGAATAGCAGAGTCGTCCCTCGTTGTAAATCTGGTGATCAACACAGATAACCAAAATCGCTTCGGGTTGCCACAGAACACACAGTTGTGAGTTACCTTCATGAATACGGCTATGTGGGGCGATAAAAGTATCACGTGGTTGTGTATATAATCAGAATTCAGCAACCTAATAAAATTGATTAAAATCTACTTGGATTTTTGTGAGGTTCAACTCATACTAACTTGATCAGTGCTGGATATTTTTCACCCACATTACAAGTCGAGATCCTTTGTCTCCATTTCCTCTGTACCCGTCCCTTTCTCTTACTTTGTCTTTATTGATCAAAATGGAAAAACAAAAAAACCTACATTGATGGTTTCAGTAGACCTCCTTGGCTCCTTTCATAGCCTCTGATGCCCACCTATGCCATGAAACAGTATCCTCCAAAGGAAACAATCCCACCAAACTTTGTAACAGCATTCCCAAGAAGTTTTGTTTTTCCTTTCATCTCACCTAACTACAACATTTTGTCAAACATCTAGAGCAAATATACAACACTTCCAGAATATGGATCTAAGGTTTTAAAATCCAAACTACATCCTTGCAGCATAATCAAAATCTAACAAAATTCTTTTCTCTATATATATATATATAGAGCGGTTATATAGCACCCTTATATAACAATGCATCGAGAAGTTGATTTTTTTTTAAGGGGGGAAAGGTTGAAATCTTATCGAGAGAAGTTGATTTTTTTTAGATGATGTTCTTTTCATTATGTATATTGTCATACTAAAAAATTAGTTCATTTTAAAACTTCTTACCTCCTCAAATTAGCCCTTAAAAATTCTTAAGTTTTAAATTCTTTTTTTTTTACCTTTGATTTAGAACGAGATAATTTGAGGTTAGAAATTTTAAAACGAGCTGATTTCAAGTGATTATGTTCTCCTCACAATGTAGATCACCATCTTCAAAAATTAACCCTTGGATGCATTGAACATGAACCCCACATAGGTTTTTTTAAGGGCTACATTTTCAATCCAACTGTTTTGTTGAATTTGAGACAATTTGATAAGATTAAAATTTGTGGGCCCAACCCAGCCAAGCATAGGCCTAATTAAAGAGTGGAGTAGTGCAAAAAGAAGAAACTTTGAATTCAACGTTTAAAACATAAAAGAATCCTAGATTTTAACCACGATAGAAATTAACAAAGCATTGAGAGATCTATCTTGATGATATGTTTTTTGTTTTGTTTTATATATGTATTTGAGAGATTCAGATCTGAAATAATTTTTGTGGACTTAAGATGAATCGGAGATCTCTAGATGGTCGTCGTCTTCTCTAGTTGGTGAGGAAAATGAACAACTGGAGCCCGAATGAGCTCTCTTCTTGGTAGAACAGTAATGACCAAGAGAACAAAAGAG
>MVGT01001698.1:184342-209496 GCA_002174775.1 Macleaya cordata | reverse complement strand
TATTTAATCCATAGAGAAGAGAAGAGGAAGAGAGAATCAGGACACGTGAGTTTCTTCTTAATTTTAATTACTTTTAATTAAAGTTAACAGTTATGCTTAAATGGGCATTAAATTGTATTAAGTGGAGGGACAAATGTGACACAAGCTAATTCAGGGACAGAGAAAATTGGGATAGAGGATAGATGGTAACGGGTCGGACTTTCAAACTCTAACTAGTTTATAAAACGGGACAATTTTTCAAATTTTAATCCTATCTGCTTAAAATTTTTCTATATAAAACAGTTAAACGGGTTATGATCGACTCTAACCCTAACAAAGTTGAAGGGGCGACGAAACCTAACCCTAACCCTATACGTTTAGCTAGCAGGTTAAGTTAATGTCGGGTCGTCCGTCGTTTTTCCAACCCTAGAGGATCTCGACTCCTCTCTACATGTTTCTTAATTTTCTTTTTTACACTAGTTCTGAATGAACCCATGTGTGGGGCCTACATAAAAATTATATATGCAAAGGATAATTTGTTTTAATGAGGATGCTCAACGTTATGAAAAGATACATCTTCGCTAAAAATTAACTTTTAGATCATCGGATCTTCTTACGCGTAAGTGTCCTAACTGTAAGATCTTCAGTCCTTTACCCTCATGAAGTAACAAAGTGATGATCCTACAGCTGAGAGCTAAAGGCGCACAAAGGAACAAATCATCAGATGATTAGCAGATTAGGGCAACTAGGTCCAACTGTTCTTTTCATTTGTCAAACATTTATGACCATATCTAAACAAAATCCTTTTAATTAAGTTTCATATATAATTTTCTATCATTAATTAGAATGGTCCATGGTACTTAAACTATAATGGTTCTATAAAAGTAAAACACTTTTTAGATGCATTTGAGTTGAGATAGTAATATCGTTTGGAGTTGAACATATATATAATTTGGTATCGAAACCTAGATATTTTAACGTGTTAATAATTAACGGCTAACTTATCTTATCTATTAAAAAATAAAAAATAAAAAAATAAAAAATAACATAATTTTAGTTACCGTTACATGCATGATTGATGATTCCTCATGCAGGTTACAAATTAACCTGAAATCAAGATCCCATCATATATCACACACATTCAAGTACAAAACTCAAATTCTGGCAGGTATCAAATATGTGATAAAAGTATTTACTCCAAACCCAATAAATAATGCAGGCCCCTGTAGTACCTCTATTTGTTGATCTGATCATCACAGATTCAGAGCCTGAGACTTTGGTGGGGTTTCAATCTTTTTACTCTTCACATGAACATCCCAACATGTTGGACGTACTGTAAGAAACAAACATATAAAAAGTAGGGCATGCTATTATTATCGAGATATTGGTTCTGATAAGTCATGACCTTATTATCAGTTTACTTTTTGGCCTGACTTAATTCACATGTCAAAAATATGTTTAATTTGTTTTTTTAGGTTTTCTTAATTATTAGATTTCTTTTTTAATTTGATCATTATTTTCTTAATTAGAAGTATATATACTCAAAATCTTAATTTAACTTCATATGAAGTATATTTAATTGCTCAACATATATGCATGTTGTTCCACACGCGTGGGATTGTATGTGCCTTCAGAAACATATTCTGCATGCTTATACATTTGTAAAGGCAAGTACTATGGAAAACTTCAAAGTTGGAGGTTTGAGGAATAAAGGAAGGCAATCATATATCATGGCCACACCTAAAAAAAATGAGGTGTGGCGGAATTAACAGTGCAGTGCGGCCTAGTCAATACCACGTGGTGATTTATGGGATGGCAGAAACTCTGCCTAACTTTTTTTTTTTTTGAATTAGACTTAAATTAAAGATGAATTACCTTTGTTCCACGACAGAGATTTTGTCGTCTAGTAGAGACTGATGGGACGATAAAAACTCTATCCTGGGATAGAATCTTTGCCTATAGGTAAAATCTCTATCTATAAGCAAAATCTCTGTCGGTCCCTTAAACTCTTTGCCCCAGCTTCAAATTTGGGACTGAGGGGGCTTGGTTTTTGATGTGATGTCTTTGGTATTTACCCAAACCTCTAATTTGGTTGATTTTAATTATTTGAGGTATCCATAGTACTTACCCTAAAGTTTGTAGAGATTTTGGAATCAAGTCAAAACTTTTTGGCCACGGTAGTGTCGATGTTATTAGCGTTTTCTCTTCGCTCATTGGTGGTGACTATTGTTTATTGGATATATAAAAACGATCTATAGATTATATTATATTTTTGTTAGGATGATATTTGTTATGTAGAATTGTAGTTCATAATTGCAAGTGTCTGCTAGCTTAACTGGTAAAGTATGTTATTGTTGATAGCACATATTTAATTAGGTTCTATTCCTCATCGATAGTGCAGTTTCTCCTTCCTTCTCTTTGCAGGTTAGTAGCACTTTTTCACTTACGTCTTTACTTAAGTGACTAGCAGCCATAAAGTGAGCCCTAAAAAGGGTGAAAAAATAAGTTGGGGTGTAAAAAGTAAGAGGTTAGGGCATAAAAGTTCTATCTTTTTTACTCACCACTCACCACTCATCACTGACCACCTCCACCACCACCACCACCACGTGTCTCAAGCTACGTTTAGCATTATCCAATCCCAAAACCCTTCTCTCCCTTCCTCTTTTGCTCCGCAAAACCCCCTTTTTCTTCTACAATTTTTCCGGCCAAAAAAAAAAAAAAATAGAAAAGAAAAATGTCTGCGGACAACCAAACGATCGAGCATGTAGTCCTGTTAAACGTCAAAGACGGCACAGATTCCACGAAGATCACCTCCATGATCGACGCCATTAACTGTCTGAACTCTCTCGATCAAGTCCTCTATTTAACCGTCGGACCTATTCACAAGATCCAATCTTCTTCTTCTTCTTTCAACTTCACCCATTTTGTGCACGGCAGATTCAAAACCAAACAAGATCTGAACGAATACCACATTCATTCAAATCATGTAAGTGTTCTAAATGAGTTCGTCTTGCCGATCTGCGATGACATCATGGTCGTTGATTGGATTTCAAATCTCGAGGATCCTCTGGTTCCGAAATCCGGTTCTGCTATGAAGGTGAAGTTGTTGAAGTTGAAGGAGGATTTGGGAGAAAATGAGAAGATAGAGGTTTTGGATGCAATTGGAAAGACGATGAATGATGATTCAATTGAGCAGATTAGTTTTGGTGAGAATTTCTGACCTGAGTATGCTAAAGGATTCTCGATCGGATCGATTGTGATATTTCGTGGATTAAGTGAATTGGTTTCTGCAGCATTGGATTCTAATCATGAAGAGAAGGTTAAGGATTTGTTGGAGAGCGAAATCGTTTTGGATTATGTTGTTTTGATGTAACCAGAGTGTCGGTGGCGCGCCGCCCAGCGACCAATTAAAAAACAGCGCTGCAGTTTGGCCCGACCATTTTACAAAACAAATGCTAGATTCTTATGTGGTATGGTGGGTTCCACTGCCACATAAGTTGAAAACCTCTTCGGAACACTTTTGGGAAGGGAAAAGTGGTGGGTTCTACCTTGCCACATAAGTATTTGGCATTTGTTTTGTAAGATGGGTGGGCCAAAAAGCTGATTTGGTGGTAAACTTCTGCTTCTTTAGTGTTGTAATGTTATGTTCCTATATGTAAAACCAATAGAGCTACTCATCATTTTGAACACGTTTTTTTTTGAGTAATTGTTGCTATGATACATTTGCACTATTTGTATTTCCACCCAACTTATTATTACACTCTGATTACATTGGCTTGTGAAGTCTGCATAGATGCAAGGGTTGTTTTAGTTTTAGTTTTTTTTTTTTTTTTTTTTTTTTTTTTTTTTTTGTGTGCGTGTGAGGATGATTATCTTATCATGTAGATCGTCGTCACAAAAAATCCCATTGTTTTTCTAAAAAAGACTTAACCCATGATTGAAATTTTAAATTTTTTGAATCATTTATATATTTTCAACCAATTTTTGACAAAAAAAAGCTATGTTTCCAGATGAAAAGTACATCCTTGATTTTGTGTAAAACTTAAATCAAACCTTAACACACGCAGGTGAAACAAGTTAAAGCTTGCTCTGATTTTTCCTATATCATTTTCTTTCGATTGTTTTTTCTTCTAATACTAATTGAAGTTGTGAACTGTTAGTGCATCTAGGTTATCATATGGATTCTGCTTTGAACGTGATGATGTTTTAGATTTATGGGTTAAGACTTGCTTGGATTGCTGGTATATATTGTGCCTTATTAGATACAATAGATGGAACATTTTTGGGGAAATATATATCAATTTAATTAGACCCAATCTAAAATGGTGATCATCCAAACAGGATTGTGCTTGTTCGCCTTTTTGGTGTCAAATAAATTGACATGGTGGTAACATGATTTAGGTGGGGCGTGGTGGACCCATGTGTGCCATGAGAACCAAATCATGGGTTTGAGTAACACAATTAATTGATTTAATTATCTCATGTTACCATTTGTGCATATGAATTCTCTTATGTATGAAAATATATCAATTGCATATATGCTACATTATTAAGGAAATAACTTGAGAAATGCATGCTGGAATTTGTGAAGAACAATTTTGGATTATTGTTACTATAATTTCTGCTGGTCCCCTCCTCTTTCGAATTTGTGAAGATCAATTGGATCAAGATGAAGCCAGAGCTCTATATTGTAGAAACATTAGTCTGTCTAGGGATGAATTTGTATGGGTTATGACAATTGATGGTTGTTTTTTGTTGCAAGTAGGTTTGTTTGCACTTGCTGCAGGTACTGGTTCTACAGTACTACTGATCAATCACCCTCAGAATAGCCCATTATTTGTGAACCTGATATATATATATATATATATAAATACCACCCACAATTTGGGGGACTTACAGCAGAGTGCCAAACAGAATTGATGATAGAATTTGCTGTCAGGACAATATTTGTGGTAGGGAACCAGATCCCTTCTTGGTACTCTGAAAGTTGATCAATCAAAGCTTCTTTCAGAAGGTGGAGGAGGAGGAGGAGGAGGAGGAACCATAAGCATTCCATCCGCATCCCTGCTTGATTACCGGCCGTCCTTCGGCGAGCTGAGACATAAGTATAACATGGGTTGAGGAGTAGGAGTACTAATTATGGGATTAGTTAATAAATCACTACTAGTACTTGAACCTTTTTCAGCTTGGTTCAAAAGGAAGATCATGGCGCAGCTCTCCACATCCATAGAGCAAGCTAATGACCTCCTTCATGGTCTTTGGTTGTTAATAATAACTGGCGGCCGGTACGAAGGCGTAGCTGTTGATTATTTTAATGATGATGATCAAGATGTCATCAATAATGAGGATGACCACCTCGACCGAGAAGATGATCACAGCAGCAGCAGCAGCAGCGGCAGTGTCATCCACCCGACCCCAATGGTGCCAAGTGCGACAGAGTTGAAAGAATTAAGGGTTGATTTTTCAGTGCCAAGGCAGGATGCAGAGGATCAGTGGCTGGCCGGAATAAGGTTCCGAAAAGTCATTTTAAGGGCATCTTTAGTCCTCCTTCGTATGTTCATTGATGTTGCTGCAGCTGATGGTGAGTCCACATACTCATGAGTTCGTTAAGAAGTTTGTTTCAATACGAGGTGGTTCAAAAAATTGGCCCAAGTTGGCGGAAGGAGTGCGAGAGTATCTTCAATTTGATGCGTGGGCTCATCAGATCTCCCGAGGAGGAGGAGGAGGAGGATGAGAAGCCATCGCAGTACCAGTACTACTCCTACAGTCCTACTCTTATAGAAAAGCATAAGGTGGCACTATGTTAGATTTGTAAAGTCTTTGGGATTGTATCTTGTATCTGGTTTCAAACCTCTTTGCATGCAATTCCACAAATAAAAAAAGAAGGGTCTTGCTAACATGTGCCCCAAGGGCACACTTCAATAAACAATTAATGCTTGTACTGAAATTTAAAAAAAAAAACCCCAAAGAATTACACAAAATTCAATACAAGAAACGTTTCTAATTTTAATCCTGAACTATAAAATCTTTCAAAAACACATCCTTAATACTTTAATTCATATCTCTTCAGTCTTCCCTTCTTCACTTTTTCATTTTTCATTTTTTTTAATCTATTAATTTTTTCTACTGTTGCTTCATTTTTTCTATTAATACTTTAATTTTTTCTACTGAACTATAAAGTCAATTTTGTCTTATTTTTTATTTAACATTTTTCATGAGCAGGAGCCATGAAGTGCGTTGATATCGGGTTAAATGTGTCAGTTATGGTTCCGGTATTAAATTGACCGGGTTTCTAACCTATAATATGCAACGGTGCTATATCTAATGGATTTTGGTTCCCATGAAGATTTTTTTTAATAGAGCTCATATGGAGATGATCGAATGGCTAATTTTTTATGAGGATGATCTCCTCGTTATAGAAATCATCTTTACAAAAAATCATACAGTTTTAAAACTCTTAATTCCTCAAAACTACCATCTAAATATTAATAGTAAAATAAAATTTCACTACATAAATGAAGGGGTTAGAAGTCTAAGAATGAAATGATTTTTGGTGTCAGTGATCTACATGGTGAGGAAGTCATCCTTACAAAAAATCAGCCCTTGGATTATTTTTATGTGAGCCCTACAAAAAGACTCATAAAAATCTTCCCCTCGCTTTACTCGTTCTATAAGTCTCATTCTCATTTATCTTAAACCTAAAAATGTTTTAACAAAATGTATTACTTAAATTACTTATAAGAAAGGGTGAAAGTGGATTGGTTGAGCCCGACCAACCCGCGATCAACCCGACATTAGGTTGAGTTAGCTCAAGATTTTTCGGGCATGAGATCGGTTATGGTCAGAAATTTTAAGAACACAGGAGTTTTGGGTTGAGCTAGGGCTGTACATGGTGCGATTTTAAATCTAGTCCGAACCGGTCCGAACCAAAAAAAATATCGAAAAACTGTAAAACCAAAAAACCCAAAACCCAAAAAACCGAAAAACCACAGAAACCGATATTTATGGTCTGGTTTTGGTTTCATGTTTTCTAAAAACTAAAAAAATGAAACCGTACCAAAAACACCGAACTAAAAGACCAAACCAAAAAAAAACCCTGCACATATACCTATATAGTATACACATGCATTATTATGTATAAATATACATGCTAACTTATGAAAATATGAACTAAGGAACCTGGCTCTTAATATAATCACAATTTCATAAGTCAATGTATCTGTGTCAATTTGTATCCTATATAAGACAATAAATATGTGTGATGTGTGTTCTCAAATATATGCATATTTATTAATTTATTTATAATATATATTATTTTATATAATTATTATTTTTATTATGAAAAAATTCAATTGTGGACATACGATGATTAAAATTGCCGCTATATTACTATGGAAAATATGTTGGGATCCATATAGAGATAATCTAAGATATGAAGATGAACTCTTCACAGACTTCATCATGTATCTTCATAAAAAAATAAAATAAATCATATTCGGGGATGAGCTATCTTATACGTTGTTGAGGAGTGTGCCCCACCAAAAAAATTTAAACTCCAACATCTAATACCTATGAGGAAATTGAGTGCCTCACCAATTATTAAGATTTTAGTATATTGTGCCTTAGTTTTTTGTAAAATTATAATTTGACCAACTCATTTCTTAACACGTACCCCACAAGCTTTTAGGCATACCAAAGATATTTGTTGTGCTTTGTGGTTTTCTCCATAAAAAAATTTATGACTTCGTCCCTAATCATATCTTACCAAAATTTTTAACCCTGTCAAAATTTAATTTAAAAATAATAATTAAAATATATGGCCTATAAATTACCTTATAATTATTTTTGATTGATATAATTTTTGGTAAGGATGATCTTCTCATATTAAATTTAATAATTTTTACAAAAAAAGAGAGAGAATTAATAAGTACTTAAGATGGTTGAACACTTGGACATTTATTTTTCATGTTTTAAATTTAAATAAATATTTGGTTATTATCAGTTTTTCATTTTTTAAGTTTAAACGAACATTTAATTTTTTATAATGCAAGTGCTCTAATTATCTCATGTTTTAGTTTAAGTTTAAATGATTAATTGATAAATGTCATATGTTAATTTTTTTTAATCTAGTTAAACTTTAGTTTTGAATGATTTATCCGTTAAAAAAACCGAAAACCCCTAAAAAATCCGAAATTTGGAAAAAACTGAAAAACCCAAAAAATCTAAAAATCCGATGGTGTGGTTTTGGTTCTAAAAAAAAAAACCATCATGGTCTGGTATGATTTTGGTCCTCTTAAATTAATT
The DNA here is from genome assembly GCA_002174775.1 of Macleaya cordata. NCBI lineage: Eukaryota > Viridiplantae > Streptophyta > Magnoliopsida > Ranunculales > Papaveraceae > Macleaya > Macleaya cordata. The sequence goes on along the minus strand of MVGT01001698.1, from coordinate 201,213 downwards.
AATGGTTTGGCTATGGGTTTGACAAAAAATCCAACCAAACCGAACCGTGTGCAGCCCTAGGTTGAGCACGGTCAGATGGCGTGGTCAGCCAATATGGCACGGCACAACACGACATGACACAAGAACGACACAGCTAAAATGTGTCACGACACGCATAGTCATGCCGTACTGGTTCGAGTGCCTTGACACAATAACAGGAACACGATACGATACTAGAAATGATACGACAAGGCACATGGCACATGGCACGTCACTTGGACACTAAGGATAGCAAATGGCAAATGAACATTGGGCAGGGCGACGCACACCAACAAAACCTGATTCCGTCTTGAATCCAATCAGGTTAAAAAAAGTTATTTTATATTCTACAATATTGATGCACCAATTATACAGGACACGCCATATATAATTATATTTTTACATTGTAGCAACTTAATTAACATCAATATTGATGCACTAACTTAACAAAAAAATGATATTTATTGTATCATTAATTTTTCTACTTTTAAAATTTTAAAATTTATATAATTATATATTTAAATAAATATATATTTGAGTCTTTTACCTTTTGGACCCAAAAGTTGCATATTAATTACATTTACGACCTTGAACTTAAAATAACTCTCCATAAACCTTATTTTTTCAACTTGCTTACAAAAACTACCCTCATTTTTTTAAATTTCACATTTACCCTTTATGACCTAACATCCACCAACCTTCATCTCTCTCTCCCTCCCCATAGAAGTAGATGACCTGAAAAAAAATTTCAGGCCATCTTTCTCCCCCTTTCTCAACTCTCACTTATCTTTCTCTCCCTCCCACTCCATCTTTCTCTTCCCCAGCTGCAGGACGTGCGCCAACAAACACCACAGCTAGGTCAACTCCAATTGGGGAAGCAAGGGTGCCTGGTATCGCATAGAAGATTCTGGCCAAGTAATATTAACAGAAGATTCTTATTTGCTAAGATAAAATATATTTTGGAGAGAAACAAATTAATGAACAGAATTCACTTTAAACAAAATTAGGTAAGAAATAAATACATATGAATTACATTAATTTACAAACTAGTTGAAGCAGGAATGCCGAGGGCGTGTCCTTTTGATGGTGGCAATACAGTTTGTAACTTCTTAATTATCTTTTCAAGCTCCATCAACATCATTGTTTCCCCTGCTTGAACCAAAAACCTCTCCAAAACCCGAAATCCTCCTTCATTTGGATGTCNCCATTAATTCTGTAACTAGGGTTTGGTTTTGAGGAAGAAGGAAAAACAGATTTGAAGATCCGCTCCGTTGGATTGAAGCAGGAAGAGGAGAAGTTCAACATAGTGTCTCCTTCAATCACGCTACAAAGGTAATGATCCTCCAACCTTCTTAAGATTCCTAACAGCGATTAAGAATTAAAAGGGATTCAAGGAAATAGTTTTAAACTAATTTTAATTCCGCTGCCAGTTTAATTTTTAAAAACCTAGAATCCCTAACAAGAAAGGGGTGAGATAGATTGCCTGGAAAAATTTTCTAGGTCATTTACTCCCATGGTTGACGGGGAGGTTGAGAGAGATGAAGATTAGTAGATGTTGGGTAACGAAGGGCAAATGCAGAATTTTAAAAAATCAGGGTAGTTTTTGTAAGCAACTTCAAAAAGCAAGGTTTATGGAGAGTTATTTTAAGTTCAAGGTAGTAAATGTAATTGATGTGTAACTTTGGGGTCCATAGTGTAAAAGACTCTATATATTTATCGTGTTCGTGTCCTACTTTTTTATAATTTATCGTGTCATTGTGTCTATATTGTATTGTCTCTATATCTTGTGTTCGTGTCTGTACTTCTTGGACAATGTCTTATCTACGTGTACACCAAAATCTTCAAAATAGACATTGCTGAAAAAAATACATCTCCAATATAAATATCTTGGACTCTTGTTTTACTTATGCGACACTTAATTTTTGAATATGTCCAACTTATTTTAAATATATCCATGTAGTCCATAATATATTAGTAGTCTATTTAAATTTAAAATAATTTTTGAACAGATTTGTACTCTAACTAACAGAAAATAGTAAGCAACATTTTTTTTTTAAATTATTTACTGGTCTAGTTTGAAAGTCTCAAAAAGCTTGAAATTTACAAAACAAAAACCTAAAAATTTAAAAATCGATGTTGTGATTTTGATTTCTACAAAAAAAAAAAGCAGCCATATGGTTAGGGTGTGATTTTGGTATCATCACCATTATTACCATCCACTAGCACTATCATTTTCATAATCACCGTTACCATCCATAATCATCACCATATTATCATCATCCATCGTCATCATCTTCACCATTCATCATTTGAGTCATCATCATCACCATCCAGATTTCATAATCATCATCACCACCACCACCATTTATCATCATCATCATCCATAATTATCATTACCATCAACATCACCACCCATAATCATCCATCGCCATCCATCATCCATTACCCATCATCATTCATAATCATCGTCATCGCCATCCATCATCAAAATAATCATGATACGCTTTTGTTGATTTGGAATTTTGGCGTTCGTAAAGAAATTAAAGGTTGACAAAAAAAGAAACGGATAATGGGTCTTGTTAATGTGTACCCTTAGGGCACACGATAAAGATATTTTTGAAGGAACTTTTTTTGCAAGGTAGAAGTCTTTAAATCATCTGATTTTTTGTAGGTATAATATTATCATCAGTTAGAAGATATCCACAAAAATAAGCTCAATCAGATATGTCTAACCCTTGAAATAAATCACTTTAAATGTTAACCTTTCATTCAAACTATTATAGCCTAGAGTAAGTATTCTTGGTGCTAGGTGGAGTCCAATAATAAAGTTTGAACAAATTTACTTCTAACTAACTCAAAGTAATCATTAACTCTTGGTGCATGTTAGTGTCAACTACTTTTTTTAATTTTATTTTTCATATCCATAACTTAAAAAATACAGAGCAAGTTTCCACGAAATTTATATTTTTGGAAAGAAATCGTTGAGATCTTCAAAATGAGACTAGTTAATAGTAATTTTTCTAAAAAAAATAAAAATAAAAAAGTAATGCAATTTTTTTTTGCAGAACATAAAATTAAGTATTTAACTGGTTTTTTTATTTTAATTTTTATCTAGATTGCTTCCAAACTCAAATTTGAATTCTTTCAAATTAGGTAACATAAAAAAGTGAAGATTTTAACGATTACTTTCTAAACAGATGATTGAGAAATATAATAAGGGTAAAACATGAACATTAAAAACTAAGAATTGACTAAATAGATTAGAAAAGTTTGAAAAGGACTAAAAAGATTCAAAAAGCTTTAAAAAAGGTATTTCAGCCTTACTGAAAATCTTGTGTACTAAATGGATTAAAAAAGCTATATATTAGATGTTTTGGTCATTTTATCTTAGAAAAAAGGAGAGAAATTATAAATGAGCTATGTTGGGGCCTAGGGGGCCATGGCCCCTGCAAAGTTTTTAGAACTTTATTTTCTTATACGCATGAAAACTACTTTTTTATTTAATTTTAAATTATATATATTATAGTGGCCCCTGCAAGTAAGGAGATAGATACTCATAGGTCCCTAATTATATAGTGGTCTATGAGACCCACAGTAGATAATCTAAAGGCTAATTTTTGATGAGAATATGTAGTTGCTCATGTGTGTGTGGTTACATATCATACAAGAAGATTTTAAAAAAAATTTATGTAATTTAATGTAGCTGCACATTGAGGCGATATATAGCCATTCCCGTGTGTCCGTGTGATTGTGTGTCACACAAAAAATTTGAAGAAAATATCTAATACTTAATGTGGCTGCACATTGAGCCGATGTGTAGCCATTTTGTGTGTCTGTATGTCGCCCTTATAATCCGTTTTCGGGCATAAACTAAGCATAAGGTGCAATACCCAAAATAAAAAACATGTGTAAAGGGATTTGTTAACAACAAAGCTATACATGAATCGAGTTTGATAAAAATAAATAAATCAAAGATTAACGATTATTCCATGATCACAATAACCGACTATCCTATCCAATCCAATCCGACTTCAATTGAATTGGATTGAAAACCGATCTAATTTGAAGTTGGATAGGATTGGATGGGATTTTATGATAACTGACCAATATTGGATCGATTATGGATAGACCCAAATAGGCGGTTTTCAACCGATATATACACCCCTACCATTTTAGCAAGCGTTGTTATTTACAAAATTGCACTCGCTAAAATTGTAGCATATATTACAGGTATTGGCAGTGGGTCGTGGCATCCATCAAATATGTGACTTCCTGCCCTCGACTTCAAGAAACAAGTTCTTCTTCTGAGGACGATTGTGAGGAGGTGTACGATTCGAATGAAGATATGAGTGAGAGAGTCGCTGCCTCTTTCGCTTCCCAGATAGCAGGAGATACGTCATCGGTGACTACACCACCTCCTAGCTGATTCCTTCATCGTGGTGATAAGTATGCACAAAAAAAAGTTCATCTGTGTTAACCCAAATATCTTCAACTGCTCATCGAAAAATGAGTACACCTAGAATTAAGGTCGCTCATCGCCTTAATAATTAGATGACAACTCGAGATAGATTTAAGGTCATCCACCTTAATAAGTTGAATCAAAGCTTCCGTGATGTCAAATACACTTTTTTTTTCGAAGAAACTAGGAAGGTTTGTTAATGGCATTTGGAAACTACTTAAAAAGTTACTTTTTGACTTATATAAGTTAAAAAGTAAAAAAGTTTGTATGGTAACGTTTTTTCATAGTGACTTCTAGAAGCAAAAAAAGTTGCTTCTTTTTGGAGTAATTTTTTTTAGCTTTTCTACTTCTTAGAAGTTGCTTCTCCTCGAGTATCTTGTAACAACTAATAACTCATCATTATTTTAGACTTATAAGTCAGTAGTTTACCATACAAACTTCTCTTTATTTTTTACTTCTCAAAAGCACTTTTGCTCTTTTTAGAAGCAGAAACACTTCTACTTCTGGTTGCCAAATGCCCTCCGAGAGAGCTGAGTCCTTCATATCCCGATTTCGGGCGATGTATTTAGATGCAGAGTAGTGGTGTTGTATGTAACTTATATATATATATGATTATGGTTTACTGTATAAAAAAAGTTGTATATATGTGAAACGTTAATACAATATGTTATAAAGGAAAATGCTTATCATCCCATAAATTCGTCCCCCATCTTATTTTTACACTCTGATGACACCTGTCGACAAGACCTGCACAATGATGAATTAAGTTTTTTGTCTATTAGGTAGATCATCTTCACAAAAATAACTCACATGGTTTTGAACTTTTAAGAAAGAAAAAGAGTGATAAGAATGAGAGAGAGACCAACCAGTTGATTTCGGTAGGATTTGCATACATATATCACTTTGAAGATTAGCATGTAGGGCCAATGTGAAGTTGACTGAAGGGCTGATATCCTCACCCAAAATCACTATGATTATGATTTACTGTATAAAAAAAGTTGTACATATGTGAAACGTTAATACAATATGTTATAAAGGAAAATGCTTCTCATCCCATAAATTCGTCCCCCATCTTATTTTTACACTCCGATTATACTTGTGGATAAGACCTGCATAGTGATGAACTAAGTTGTTTGTCTATATATTAGGTAGACCATCCTCACAAAAAAACTCTCATAATTTTGAACTTTTAAGAAAGAAAGAGTGATAAGAATGAAAGAGAGACCAACCAGTTGATTTCGGTAGGATTTGCATACGTATATTACTTTGAAGATTAGCATGTAGGGCCAATGTGAAGTTGATTAAAGGGCTGATATTCTCACCCAAAATCAGTACATTCTAGAACTTGCAACTCTATCATCCGATGATTAGAAATCAACAATGATTGAGCTATCCATTTTACCTTTGATTTGATCAATCAATCAATAATGAGGTTAGAAGTTTTAGAATATGACGATTTTTGGTGATGATGATCTAAATGCCCTGGGATCATCTGCATGTGAGCCCCATAAAGTGATCAACTATCGATCAAATTAAAAAATAAGATGGTCGACCTGAAATGTATATGGTCAACTTAAAAAACAAAGGGTGGTCAACTGACAACCTTCCTTACAAGGATCTGCCACTGAACCTACGTAAAGTGTTATTGTGGGAGTGGTCATATATATGGAGGATTCGATCACTCGACCTCCATTTGTGAGGTGAGTTTCTTAATGACTCGGCCATCCTGCTGATGATTGGGGTGGGGGTGGGGGGTACCTCCCGTGGCAGTCACCAGAATTATACGTGTTTAATACTCGTATTTTTTATACTTCCGTCCAAATGAGACCTAATCAATAATAAATGAATTTTTCAACTAAAATGTTCAAAATACGTTTTAACCAAATTGCCAAATAAAACTGATAAAAATACTCTTACTCTATTTAATGACTATTGGACTTTCAATACAAAAAATAAAAAGAAAGCCCTAACTAATTGCTTAAGGACTCTTTTATGTTTTCTCTTTTCGTCACCAAAGACCCCTATTCTCTTAATTTTGCTCGTAGACCAACACATTCAGAAGGATAGTTTTTGGATCAACCCCACCGTACCCAATGATGGGGTGAACTACATTTAAACAAGGGTTGATTTATAATTTTATGGGTAGATTTTTTTTTTCTGGTGTTTTTTAGAGAGATACTTTTAAAGATTACACCTATTCAATTATTTATCTCTAAAACACACAACGCCTCTGTTAATAATCCCACCTATCCACTTATTTCTCTCTCTTATGTATCAATTTTTCTTTAAAGATCTTAGAACCACAAATAAAAACTTTTTTATTGATACAAAAAAAGAAAAGAAAATAAAGACAAAGATAAAAAAATAAATTAGAATTTTTATTGATCAAATATATTTTTACTAACAAAAAAACTTACAAAACCGAAAAATAACAAAATCATAACTTAACGTTTCCCAACTTATAGTCATGTTTTTTCGTGGAGTAAACTACTACCTATCATGCAAATTTTCACCGTATGCCCATTTGCTCACCACATTACATGAGTAGAACCTTGCTAGGCACCCCTAGCAAGGCTCGAACTCAAGAGGACGCCTTAACCATCAGGGCATCCCTGGATTGGCTAATTATGGACCTCGGTCGCTCAAAGTCCATCCTTTCATTCTATGCCTAAGGGCAAGTCTAGTGGGAGGGATTGGACTTGTTGATCAACAAGTTCCCTTCCACAGTGGAATCCCTAAACATCTAAAAATAGATCTCTTTCCACTAGAATAGGGATCCTTAAAGGAGAGCTGATTCATTGAGCGGGATGCTCAACGCACAAGTATTTTTTTAATTCCTAAATATTAAGAAACTAACTTCTCTCTCTTCTTTTTTCTATTTTCTCCCCTTAAAAAACACTAATTAATTCTCTCTCTTCCTTTTTTCTCTCTCTAAGCTCTCTCACTTTTCTCTCTCTATTTTTTTATCCATGTTAAGGGATTACCACTAGAGCAAATGGATCCCTTATCCTCTCACTATCCATGCTAAGGGATTCATTTTTTCATATTCCCGTAGACTTGCCCTAAGTAAGAAGTACTCCTAAGGTATTTATGGTTATTTCTAGGGGTAATTTCGTCTCATAAACTACTTAATTTCAAATCCAGGGGTATATCAGTAATTTAACAATCCTTTATAAAAATCAATAAAGCTTGCAACGTTCACATTTGGGAAATCCCGAAATGGGAGCAAGTGAGTTCTCCTCTTCCACCAGGTTGAAGAGAGAGGCCTGTAAGCGCACCAAACACGACTCCGCTTTCTCCGAATGGCAGGTTTTAATCTCTCTCTCTCTCTCTCTCTCTCTCTTTCTCTCTCTCTCTCTCTCTTCCACTCTCTTTCTCTCTCTAAAAAGTTCTTTCCAAACAAGATCATGAATTGTTTGATCCGATCATCTTAGTTTCATTTTAGGTTTTCCCTAGGGGAAAAAGAACCTCTAAAATCTGTTTCTTTCGATTTGGGAATTGTGATCTACCAGACTACCAGTTTTATTATGAGTCTCAATTCCCCGAGCAAAAAAAAAAAAAAAATTATGAGTCTCAATTCTTGCACACCCATCGTTTCAATTTGGGAACCCACACACATATTTTGAAAATAAACCTTCCTTTTATGGATTATTTGACACGACTCTAATTTTTTTTTAAAAGATTAGATATGGTCAAACCTCATTGACCAACGTCAAGTTTGCAGAACCTCCTGAGAAAAGCCACTGCCGCTCCGGCTACCGGCCAATGGATTCCGTCCGTTAGAGTATTCAAGACTGATCAATGGAGGAGAGGTGCTTTACCGGTAAACTTCTTTTCTGTAGTTTCAAATGTGTAGTCTATCTTTAGTTTCCGGCGATGGTACCATGAGAAGGTCATAATTCCGGTGGTTGTTAACTGTTAAGGCTACAGATGCTGCATTAATACCAACAAGAACTACAATTTATGGGTTTTTTGAAGAATTCACACGGTGGGTTTGGTTGAAATGGACTCGAAATTTCGCCTATTTGGGAGTGTTCTTTGTAGACAGATTGGATCTAGGGCTGAATTCCGATGGTCATATAACATTAACATTATAGAATTCTAGATTGTAATTTGTTCCTGTGGTCATGTATGCATGTTATCACTTGTTCTGATCTTCTGTTTTTGTTTGGAATATGGTTGTTTACTTTAATTTGTAATTTGTTCAGATTCTGATCGGGCATTCTGATTGGGAAAACTATTTCTTGGGCAAGGAAGGGATAGATAGATATAGAATCCATAATCTCCCACTTAAGTGTTCATGTCCTGGACTATATGAGCTTGGAATAGCTTCATCGCGAACCAACTTAGGCCGTGATGTTCGCAAGCTTGATCAGGATCGTATCATTGTTGTGTACCTCGGACAAGCTGACAATGTTAGGACAAGACTTCAGCATTATGGTCGGGCGGGTTCTCATTTGGACCACGGAAGGTCATTTGGTCATCTAAATGCAGATAATAGCTTGGTTTCCCTAAGAGGACCTGGATTGTTCAGGGAGATATTCTCCAGGGGCTTCCCTCTTGTGTTTAGATGGGCTCCAGTAAGTCTCTCTTTCTTCTTTGACTTCTGTATGTCTATATTTGGTGATCTTTAAGCTTAGAGAGACCTATGTGTTGTTATGTAACTGATACACTTTACCATCAATTTGTTGAACTTGCTTGGGCTTATGAATTAACTTTAAAGTCTGGATTTCACTAGTTTCTTATAAATTTAATTGTAATCTAGAGTTAATACATAATGTCATTTAACATCGCTTCTCCTGGACTTAATCCAAGATAAATTGCAGAAAATTAATCTCGGTGAAAGGGAAGTTCTTCTAGATTGTCAAGGCCTTTCAACTCCACCCCAATGTTCAGGCCAATTTCTTCCAGCACGAACACTTTATGAATACTAGAAAGAAAAGTAATTAGCCCATTTTTGTCAAAAAAGAAAATAAAGAAAGTGATCAGTCCGTACTCCGTAGTAGTGTAGTACTTTGGTTGCAAAATGCCTTCTTTGTTGAAATGGGGAGAGCTGGAAGTGGCAGTCATGCTCTTGCTAGTGGTCTTTTAATCAGAAAACTTTTTAAAAATATCCTATCAAACTCTTATACTGCTATGTTCATTGTTTTCAAATTCAGTATATCTTTTGATCTCTCTTGATTTATCGACTGAAAGAAAAATGTTCAAACTTAACTTGATCTTCTTATTTTGTTACTCGAAACTCGTAATTTTATAATTCATTTGAACTATACTACTGCAGAATTGCTTGTTGAGTCTCTTTAATTTCTTTCTCACTATCATTCTTGAATCTTGTACAGATGGAAAACAAGAAAGAAGCAGAGAAAACAGAAGCTCAATTGCTTGGTATCTTTGATTATGCATGGAACAATGTTGGGAATGGTGTTCGTCGTCCCAATGATATTCTCCTTAAACTCGACAAAATCACTTCAAGCACCAACCAGTTTCCTAGTATCACCAGAAAACTCCAGCAATGGCTGTTGGAACAACCATTTGTTGGAAAGGAGTCCGGAATTCGAATCAAAGCAAGCTCTCCGACCAAATCCGATACAAGTAGTGATCGGGTGAACTATGATTTTCGTTCTCGAATTTTCAAGTTTGGCAGGACACAGCCAAGACTAATTTCTGAAAAATGTGGTGTCAAGGAAGAAAATGCCATTATTTGTGGGGTTTCATTAGGTGATGGTTCTGTTTGTAAAAGGAAACCAATTCAAGGAAGGAAAAGATGTGAAGAACATAAAGGGAAGAGAATTAATGGTTTCATTTCTAGACCAGTAAATGAAGATATATCAGTTGTGTGTGGTGTGAATTTGGGGGATGGGTCTGTTTGTTTGGAAGTTCCAGTTCATGGAAGGAAGAGATGTGAATTACATAAAGGAATGAGAATCAGTACTTCAAATATTTTTCCTGATAAAGAAAGGAGAGTCAGTAGTTCAAATACTTTCTTCCCTGATAGAAAATCACAGATTGAGGAGAATACTACAGTTTGTGGGGTTTTTTTAAGTGATGGATCTGTTTGTAAAAACAGACCAATTGAAGGAAGGAAAAGATGTGGGGAACATAAAGGGCAGAGGGTTAATGAGTCTATTTTTAGGTCAAAAACAGAAGAGAAATCCGTAATTTGTGGGGTGGGATTAGGAAATGGGTCTGTATGTATGAAAGTTCCAGTACATGGAAGGAAGAGGTGTGAATTACATAAAGGAAGAAGGGTTTCACAATAAGTTTTTGAATTAGGATTAAATTGATGTTCTTAACCTTTGATTTGGATGGGTTAAGATGGAGAAAATGGAGAGAAAGAATGATGAAGGGTACTTGTGTTATTTAGAGAAAATGATCTAGATTATCCACATGGATGAGTAGAAGGATTGTTTGTATCATTGTATGAGGGTTACTTGTAAATACCCTTTGTGTCAATTGTGTGAGGAATGAAAATGTTGTTGTAAGAGTACTTCCAGTTGTTGAAATGCCTTAGTATTGTTTATTACTGTAGGAAATGTAAACAATGCAAATGAACTACATGGCGATCCTTTCTTTCCGATCAAAAAAATGACCTACATGGCGAGGAGATCAAACCTAAAAAGTATGGCGAGGAGATCAAATTTATTTGCAAATGAGAATAGGGGCTGATGTTTTGTGAGAATGATTTGTTCACCATATTATATAGATCGTTGTTGCAAATAAAAAGTCCATTACCAAACTCGTAACCTAATACATGTTGATTAAAATTTAACGTTTTTGTTGATTATTTCATTTCATCTTTTAAACTTTCAATCAAGATTTAGCAGGGTTTATCAAAGGAGAAAACTGGTGGTCCGACGGATGGCATTGGCATCCATCGCTGCCAGTGAAAGAGAATCCCAACCCACTTTGATACCAAGATAAAAAATTAAAACTCACAAAATCTTATTCCAGTTAAGTAACATCAATCCTAATACAATCTACTTAGACAAACATAAGAAACCAAAATAACTAGAAAACCCCAAATATAAACAACTAGGAAACCTAAATCTAGTTAGAATCTGATTAAGAAACTACTAAATATTTCTAACAATCAGTTCATAGAGGGAGAGATGGAAAAGTCATCAAAATCCCCCTAAGGGATGTGCCTTCTCATGAAGACACTGCCTAGTGTATGTAGTTGGTTATAATCTTTATTCTTCTTTTTATCAAAGATCTTGAGAATCAATATATAGCGTCGTTTCTTGCGAGGGATCCCAAATATTACCCTGCTTTTATTATTGCCAATGCTCCAAATCTGTTGGAAAAGAAATAGGGGTAGTGTTAGGGTTACCGAAAAACCTACTGAAAAATATACAAAAAAGAATAATTTTGGAATTGATGCAAATCACAAGAGTATGTGACGCAAATCACGAAGATGTATAAATACACACTACCATTAGATTTTAATTCTGTAGGTTTTTCTATAGTTGTCTGCTATAAGTATAACATTATCTAAGAAATAAGGGTTTAGTGGGGACTTCCGAACCTAATTATTGCCAATACCTGAAAGTTTCTTGGAAATTAAGTAAAGGGGTTGGTGGGTTTTCTCTTTATAGTCTGTTTGGACAAGGGATTTTAGGGAGAGATTTTGTGGGGACCAGGGATTTTGAGGAAAAATATAACATAAATTTTCCACCAAATACCTGGTCCCCACAAAATTTCTCCCCCAAATCCCTTGTCCAAACAGACTATTAGTTTATACTTTATAGTACGATGTACCCTCTATCTCTTTAGATTAATAATAGAGTCCATGGGAAGTCCAATAAATGCATGTGAGAGCCGAAGTCATTTTTCTCTTTAGTGACATGCCAAATGAGGTCATCCATTAAACCTTCCGCCATAAGGACAAATGTTATGGACACCTTAAACAAGCAAAAAAAGTATTTTTTGAGGTTAGGGCAAGTACTATGGGCACCACAAATATTCAAACCCCTCCCTCCAGTCTTAGATTTTGGGCGGGGGCAAGGGGTTTGAGGGAGGAGGCAGAGATTGTGCCGTGGGGTAGGTTGACAGTTGGTGGGGGTTTTGAAGGGCATTTAATTTTTGGTAGATAGCACAAATTGTGCCTCCCTTGCGTCTTCTCTCTATGGTACATGTTTTTCCTCAATACCTTAAACTCCTACCCCAAACCCCTACCTTAAGGGTTTCCCATGGCACTTGCCTTAAGGCATCAAAGGTATTTTATCTTTGACTAATGCTAGCTAAAGGGACATGTTGGGGACACATTAGCTTATGAGGCCAGCATGAAGATGATTAAAATGTTGATTTTCTGGGTAGATAACCTCATCACCATAAAGATCATCCTCACAAAAAAATTAATTCGTTATAAAATTTTTAACCCAATCAGAAGTTAATTAAAAATCAACGATAAAAACACGACATCTAAATAAAAGCGCCGATTCAAAGTTAGATGTGTGAGAATGACTTGATTTTCGTGAGGATAATCGTTTCACAGTGAGGTGGCCATCCAAAGATTGGAAAATAAAAATAATGCTTAGATCATCTCCCTTTAATTAAGCCCGGGTCCTGCCCACTAGGCGAGCTAGATTAGGTCTAAGCATGTTTCCTCTTAGCATTACTCAAACTTTGGCAAAACAGGGGTGTATTAGTATTTTTCTAACAAATGCATATATATATATATATATTATTTCATGAGATGATCCTAGTCTCTTTGAGCACCTAATCGCCACCTGTCACAAAAACTACTCAAATACTATAATTCTGACATGTGATTGGCCACCACAGGAAATTGAACTCTCAACTTTCTATTTGTGAGGTGAGTGCTCTACCACTAGGCCACCCCCTTGGTGGTTAAAATCCAAAGTTTCTTCTTCGTCTCTATAAAAGGAGAAGTCGGCCTCTTCTTGGTTCTCAGTACTCAAGTCTCAACTATATCGGAAAATTAAAATGGGAGGGCGTAAGAGAGAGAAGTACATAGATACTTGTTTACAGTTGGAGCCCATGTTCTCCAAGTGGAAGGTCCACTCTCTCTTTCTCTCTCTATATATATATGTATATCTATAAATCTCTCTCCCCCTCTCCCTCTTCCTTCATAGATCTCTCATTTTTCAGTTGGGATTAATCCTAAGTAATCAGAGCGCGGAGCGGGAGCGTCGGAGCGCTAAATTTAAAAATGCCTAAGGCTCGGAGCACCTTTGGAGCGCCTAACTTACTCACACGTAGTTGAAGTTTTAATTGACTACCATTGACTAGATTATGATTAACTAGATTATTAAATAAATTTTTATTAACAAAATCATTGAATAGTTAGTAAAACAATTTTTAAATTTTATTAAGTACTTTTTGTAATAATATTCTATTTTTAAAAAATTATTATTTTTTATATTTCTTATTTGTTAACTATATTAATGCTATTTAAAGTATACTATATATATAATAACTAAAATTTATTGTTTTTCATATTAATTATATTTTATTATGGAAAAAATTAATTTTTACTGACCAACAAGTAAGTGAGAAACACAACCATATAAAGTGTGCTTTAAGGGCACTTAATAAGGTTATTTTTGAACGAGTTTTTTTACAAGTTAGACGTCTTCAAATCAGCTTATTTTTTAAGATATAATATTATCATTATTTATAAGATGTCCACCAAAAATAAGCTCAATCATAGATATCTAACCCTCCAAACAAATCACTTTAAATGCCAGCCGTTCATTCACACTATAAAGTCTAAATTAAGTGTTTGTAGTGATATAAGTCTCCGATTGAGCTGATTTTTTAAAATATGATCCAAATAGTATAAATAATATACATATAAAAAAATTAGTCCATTTGGACAAACTTAACAAAAAACAAAAAAGACATTTGAAAATATTTTGTTGATTAGGCGCTCCGAAAAATGGAACCGCGTTCCGAAAATTCACGAACCACGCTCCGACAATTCTCAAACCGCGGATCGAAGGCGCTCCTGCTCCCAAACTGCGTACGCCAGCATGTTTGGGAGTTTTTGGTTACTATGGATTAATCACAACTTTTTGGCCACGGTAGAGCATAAAACCGTGACAAATACTCAGCCACAGTGATTCACCGTGGTTAAAATTTGAATCCATTAAGAAATGAACATTTAACTTTCATTTTAGATCATGGATTCAAATCCTAGCTAACTATAACACTAAGCAAACAATTTTTGTTTGAACAGTTCCCTTGCGCTGGTGCGCTAAGAGGGGCCAGACTCAGTATAATTATGTGCTATACATCTATTTCTTGGATTTCAACTTTTGGTCTTTTAATTATCTTTTCTACTTTTTGTTTTCTTTAATTCTGTCAATGGTACAGATTTTAACTGAACCTGGAACAGAGTTATCCAGGAGCAGAAACTTACCGAAACGTACCGAACCTGGAATATACGAACTTGGGATAGCCACATCATACTACGACAAACGCGTTTGTAAAGATCACAAACTTGATCTTCATTCATATTTTTCCATGTTTCCTGCACTAAATATTTTTAATGTACTCACGAGCAACTTCTTCTGAAGCACCAGTTTCTTGCATGCAACATTGGATTGATTTTGAAACGTCTCCTCTTTGCTCTCCTCCGCCTATGCACATGTCAAGGAAGCAGAGGATTAAAAAAAAAAGAGCAAATTGTCTTTACCCCCAATTATTAATCCGAAAATCACTTACTCTCCAAATGTTTCAGAAAATCACTTTTTCTCTCACTGTTAAAGTCTCCGTCACTGAACCATCCATTTGGTCAATTTCGTGTCATATGTCAGTCATGTGACACAAAAAAAGACCCAAATACCCTCCTTTTTTTTTTGTTAGATGCCCTAATTAACGGCCAAGATTAAAACTCACCCTAACCTAAGTTTACTCCAGAATACAAATGAAGAGATGGACCTCATTTCCATCCTCGTCTTCGTTCGAGGGTGAGGTGAAGACCACCGCTGCAAACCTTATTCGTCGGCCGATCAACTCCACCCTTGTTCGAGGAAGTTGAAGACCGTGTTCCTCTCTCGTATTCGTAGGCCGAATATCGTGTTCCTCTCCCATCATTGAAGAAGAAGGCTCGACATCAACTCCATTGGAAAGAGATATCAAGGTCTTTTAGGGTTCTCCAGAAACATGTTCCACCGGAACTCTAATCTTGCTCACTCCCTCTCTCTCTCTCTCTCCCTCTCTCTTATTCAATCTGTAAGATTGAAATTGCCCTAATTTGAACAAATGAAGAAATTTTGTCATTACATTATTTACAAAAATGTACCTCTCTCTGATCATACCTAGCATTTGATGATGAAGATTAAACCCTAAAAGAAAGAAATAAAGAATTGGTAACTAGCATTTGATGATGAAGATTAAACCCTATATTCTATCATTACATGATATTCATGATCTACCAGCTGCAACACACAAATCCATCCAAAATCTCTATCAAACCACCTAAATCTTCTTATCAGTAGTTCTCCCAATCAACAGTTACTTTAGGTTCAATATTCATGACTTAATTTGAAGTACCTCTGCTCTATTCTGATTATAGCATTTGATGTAACAGCAGATCTGACTTCCATCAAAACTAATCTCTAATGTAGGTCTGAATTAGGTGCAAGTAATAAATTTGCAATTTGTTTATCCATCAATCATGAAAATTTGTGGTTATGTAGTTGATAATACTGAATACCAGATCTGTATCTATTTGAATTGGTTATGATGTTTCATTGTTCATTTCAGTGATCATTACACAATACTGTTTATGAGTTTATTTTGCAGTGACAGATTTTCATACCCTACAAAGAATTATATTGAACGGGAATTTGCTCTCCGATCTTTAAATCGACCTACAGATGGAATAACTCGACCGTTTTCTCTTCGATCTCGATCTTTTACTCCGATTCTCTCTTCGATCTCGATCTTTTTCTCTCCGATCTTTAAATCGACATACAGATGGAATAACTCCCCTCCCAAACCTTATTTTTTGAAGAAGGAATAACTCCCCTCCCTAGCCTGACGAGACCGCCGGAGTTTGCAGTCAAAATGGAGCACGAGCCCCTCTGTCCACTGTGATGAAGAAAAAATGAGAAAACTCTGGTCTCCCAACATTAAACCAATCCCATTTGTGCTTTCTCGAGCATGGGATGGAATTGAGAGGTCGATGATCATGTTTGCACCAGTCTTCGAAGTTCGAACAGGGAAGATGATCGAAATAGACTCCTCTTCAGCCAGAGTGAACTAAGGATAATTTCCTTCTAATCATGGTCGTTGATTATAAGGTCGTTAGGATGCTGCCACATCATTATAAATTATCTAACTTGGGTTGGGTTAGTTAGATAGTAGGGTATTTTAGACTTTTTTTAGTCACATGACGTGCGCGTGGGTCACGTTTGATGGTCAA
>MVGT01001698.1:170863-183854 GCA_002174775.1 Macleaya cordata | reverse complement strand
GGGGGGGGAGGGGTAAGTGATTTTTCAATTAGCATTTGGGTAAAGACAATTTGCTCAAAAAAAAATGAGTGCATATCATCCTTGCAAAGATCTTATCATGTATATCATCCTTGCAAAAAATTACATTGTTATTGAAGTTTTAAGCTTAATTTCTCTGCTTCACGCCAGACTTTGGGCAGTCTGGGTAGTCCTCGCCCGCCAAGTCATGGGCAAACCCTAGACCCCACGTCTGACCATTTTAATTTATTTTTATTTTTGAATTTTTTTTTGTACATTCATTACTGTGGATGTAATCATCCTGCAAAACGCAAATTTTATGGAAATATCTGCTCTACTATGGATGTCATCTATATAAAAGTTTTAAAATTAATGTTTTGACTTTTATATAGGAGGATAATCTCCACGTCACGTTATAGACCATCGATCTTCATAAAAAAATCAGACACCGAATTATCTTCATATGAACCCAACCAAGAATGTGTAAGAGTAGGGTGTAACAATACGCAAGTAATTAAGGAAGCATATTAGATACAGTAATGCTACACTTACTACCAAAGTTGACTGCAATAGTTACTGCATATGACGTGGCACCTCAATTTTGTGCAAACCATCTATTGACGTGGCAGAGTCTAAACTTTGAGATTTGGATCAGGAGAGAGAGGGGAGTGAGAGAAGAGAAAGGCTAGAGAGAGAGATGGCCTGGAATGGCCATTTACTCATCGGTGTGGACTGTGGAGGTGGTGTGAAGGGGAGGTCAGGCTAGGGGGTTTGGGGGAGAAAGAGAGAGGAGTGAGAGAAGAGAAAGGCTAGAGAGATAGATGGCCTGGAAATTTTTTTCCCAGGCCATCTACTCATTCGTGTAGGGGGTGGGGGTTACGGCAGTGAGGGGGGGAGAGAGAAAGAGAGAGGGAGAGAGATCAGTGGGTTCAGATCTGGAAGAGATCAGAGAGGGGTGAAGAGGGGGGTATGGCGGTGGAGAGAGAGAGGGAAGGAGGGAGTATGGTGGGGAAAGAGAGGCTGAAAGAGAAAAGAGAGGGTGGAGATCCGTGTAGGTGGATATGGCGGTGGGAGANAGGGGGGTGGGTATGGTAGGGAAAGAGAGGGAGAGAGATCGGTGGAGAACTTTTTTCCTAGATCTATTTTTTTTTTCAGATCTAGAAGAGATCCGAGAGAGAGGGGTGAGAGGGAGAGGGGGAAAGAGAGATGGCTCATCTACTGATCCCATCGGTCTAGGGGTGTGAGTACGATTGTGGCCGGCGGTGTAGCCAGTGGTGGTCGGCGGGAATGGTGTATTTTCTTATTTTCTCTTCTTGATCTGAAAAAAATTTAGAGTTCGTTAACTGTTACCCTGCATAGTCTTCTCTCCCTGAAATGTATTTTGAGATGAAGAAGAGTAGATTTGTAGTAGAAATGGACGGAGATGCCATCGGCGGCGTCGGGCTTCTTCTCCTCCCTGTTTCTGATCTCTTGATTATGCCCTAATCCAAAAAAAATCAGTTTTAAAGCCACATCAGCAGATGAGTTGTGTAAAATTGAAGTGCCACATCATTGACACGTCACGAGCAGTCACCCTTGCAGTAACCCAGGCAGTAACCCTAGCATTACCGTATTAGATAACATGCCGTCCATGTCTGTAAGTCAGAAAAATCAGTAGTGAACACAAGAAAATAAGCATAGAGTAGTATGTGAGGCCCACCAGCTGAAATCAATGTATTATTCATATACTCTCTTCAAGGGTTGGTACGTATATACCACTTTGCCTCACAAAAAATGCTTTGCATTGATCTACCCACTGAAATAATTAAGCACATATATATATATATAAGAGGGAGGTTATTGCACCCCCTCTTAGAATGCCCCTCCTGTGGGGCCCACATGCGATACATCCAGGGGCTAATTTTTTTATGGGATGTTCTTCTCAATATGTATATCATCATATTAAAAAATCAGTCTCTTCTAAAACTTTTAACCCCCTCAAATTACTTATCAAAAATTGATAACTATTTGACCCCTCAAATAGTTACTAATTTTCAAAGGCTAATTTGAAGGGGTTAGAATTTTTAGAACGAACTGATTTTTTAATATAATGATATACATATTGAGATGAACATCTCATAAAAAATCAGCCCCTGGATGCATCGTATGTGGGTCCCACAAGAGGAGGCGTTATAAGAGGGCGTTCTAAGAGGGGGTGCAATAACCTCCCTCTATATATAAATTCATTTGTAAATCAAACTTGTAAGGACCTTGTTCGATGGAATATTTGAATTATTTTCCTCTTTTATGTTTGACTTTATAAGAAAGCAAAAAGAATATCAAATAATAATGATATATGACGAGAATTTATTTATTTATTTATATTTTTTCTAATAGTTCAAGTTTTCCTTCAAAATTTTCCTCAGACCAGCTCTATATATGGCAAGGTCAAATTACTGGTGATGAACTATACATATTTGGTTTAGTTTTAGGGGTTGATAAGAGGGAAGCCATTTTAAATAGGGAGGGTTTTTTTTTTGGCCTTAAGCCTAAAACCCAGTTGTTAAGACAAGTTTAGTGGAAAAATGCAAAAATGAATCTTTTAAACCTTTGGGTAAGAGTTCCATTTACTCTAGTGAGAAAAATGGGTTGGGGCGGTCAAAGCTATTACCCGCTCAATGGATGAGCGTAACGCTCAACCAATGAAATGAGTGTAAGACCAAAAAAAAAGTCCCTTAGATTATTTTATATGTTTATTTGTAAGACTTACAAAATTATTAAATAAAACTTTATGATTATTTTATATGCTTTTTGAAATAAAAGTCACTCACTAAAAGTGAGTTAGGCTCAATTAATGAAACAAAATTCCTAAGAGCAACCCACTCTACCAAGGTAGAAAACTAAAACTCGCAAATTATTTTTTCTGTTAATTAACATCAATTCTAATACAATCAAGAGCGCGATGTAGCTCTCTGAAACCCTAGCTTTGACTGGGCGGCACAAAATCCAGAGCTGGATTTTACGTCCCCGGTAGTTCGTGTGTCCAGCCCGGCTACCCATCTCTCTCTTGTTCTCCCTGTATTCCCTTCTTTCACCCGGAAACACATCCCTCCCCTCTCTCTTGTTCCCCCTCCCCCTCCATTGTTCTTCTTGGATTCTAGATCTGATTACCTTTTCAGATCTGGCCTCCCACCCATCTTTTTTTCTCTCATCCTCCTAGTTATTCCGAGGGTCAGATCTGAATTGTGTGTTTGATCCTCTTTTGGTTTCTATCAAGATTTGGATTCCTTCGCCGGAGCTCTTGAGTCTCCGGGGAAGGGATTCCAACTTTTGTCGTCGTCTTATTGGCGACTTTCTGGCCTTTATGGCACTTTTCCGTCGCCTTTATGGCGCCTCCATTTCGCTTTTTTGGCGATTTTTATTTCTTTTGTTTAATGTTGTAGTTTTGTTCGAATCTAGTTCGATTATTGGCAGATCTGGTGTTTGGACGGTCATGATCGACAATTACCGGATTATTCATCGTCAGATCGGATGTCTCACCTCGTATCGGGTGCACAAGGCTTTGGGCTCATCTCTCCCCGCTATTTATATGGGAGAACCTCTTCGTTTGGAAGCAAATTCATCAATTTGGTCGGACATTGTGCCGTACACCATTTTATTCGACTCGTTTCGATTTTCTCCTTGTGTTCTACATGCTTTTTCTGTTGTACTTGATGTATTTTCAGTTCTTCATGTATGTGAGCTTTTTTCATCAATGAATTAATGGGGGTCGACCCACTTATCAAAAAAAAAAAATACAATCTACTTAGACAACATAAGAAACTAAAATAACTAGAAAACCCCAAATATAAATAACTAGGAAACCTATAAACCTAGAGAAGATAGGGAACTAACTCACATTTAGAATCTGATTAAGAAACTACTAAATACTTTTAACAATCAGTTTCAAAGAGTGAGCAAGGTTGGATTTGAGATTTTGGGGGTCCGAAACTAAATCGTAAAATGGGTCTTCAAAATTTCAAACTATAATATATAGTTAAATTGACTTTTATATTTAACTCTTCTCATAATTAAAATTTTCTATTCTAAATAAATGAAGAAATAGAAATGAGAAAGATTCTCATATAAGTAAGAATATGATAATAAAACTAACTCATTTTAATATATGTACATAAACATATAGAATAGCATATAATTTATTTAGTTTTTAAACATAAGAGTATGTATATAAACATATATAGAGTAAAATATATATAATTTTGGGGGCCATCAATTTTTGAGGGCTTATGCGGTTGATGCCACATATGCTCAGATTCGACCCTCGAGGGAGAGACGGAAAAGTTCATCAAAATCCCCCTAAGGGCTGTGCCTTCTCATGAAAGACACTGCCGAGGGTAGTTGGTTACAAACTTTATTCTTCTCTTTATCAAAGATCTTGAGAATCAATATATAGTGTCGTTTCTTGCGAGGGATCCCATATATTATCTAGGGCTGTAAACGGTAGCCTATTGGACCGGATATGGCTACATCCGAATCCGAATCCGAATTTTTTTTATAACATCCGAATCCGATCCGATATCCGACGGATGTTAAAACTTAATGACCGAATTCGAATCCAATAGTATTATCGGATATCGGATATTATCCGATTCGATCGATAAGGTTCCATCAATGGGTCCCACACTCCCACCTAGGAATTTTCCTAGAGCTAAAATCGGCATGATAAGTGAATTTCAACAGTCAGATTTATAGATGTACATCTACAACAAACCTCATATGGGACCTAAAACTGGGCAGAGAGTTTTGTTTTTTTCGAATAAACAAAAGAAAAAAAAATCTTTTTTTTACTGCTTTTTTTCCTGTTTTTTTTTGGGTTTTTTCTTTTCTAAAAACGTTTTTTTCTTTTTTTAAAAAAACAAAAAAAAAACTTTTTTTTTCTCTCTCCCCCCTTCTTCTTCTCCAAACGTCTGCACCGGACGATTTTTTTTTTCTTCCTTTCTTCTTCTCTTCTTTCCTCTTCCTTCTTCTTTCTCTTCTTTCATCTTCCTTCTTTCTTCTTCTCTTCTTCTTCTTCTTTCTTCCTTGCAACAAATTTTTTTTTTTCTTCTCCCTCTTTCCTCTTCTTCTCCTCTTCTGTTTCTTTCCTCTCTCTCCCCCCTTCTTCTTCTCCAAACGTCTGCACTAGACGTTGCAACTTTTTTTTTCTTTTTCAGCTCCCTCTCTTTCTCCGGCGACTGACCACCGCTCCATCCAGATCTCGAATCTTCTCCAAGGCACAAAAAATTTTCTCCATAAATATCTACAGATCTAGACATAGAGAGAAAAGGTTAGAGGAGAAAGGGATGACCTACTGAGGGAGGCTGGGAGGGAGAGAAATTTTAGGTTTAGGGTTTCATAAAAAAAAAAATAGGTTGCCTTTTAAAGCCTAAGGGGTAATTGGTAAATGGGTAATGGGTATTAAGGGAAAATAAAAATTATTATTATTAATATATTATTTCGGTTCGGATAATTATCCGATCGGATAATGTCATTTCCGAATCCGAATCCGATTAAAATATTATCCGATAAGAATATCCTAATCCGAATCTGAAATCCGAAAATTTCGGATAAAATCCTAAAAATCGGATACGAATTCGAATCGGATTCGGATTTTCGAATATCCATTGACAGCCCTAATATTATCCTGCTTTTATTATTGCCAATGCTCAAAGTCCATTGGAAAAGAAATAAAGGGGTTAGTGGGGACTACTTCTCAATCAAATTGTTGTCAATACCTGAATGTTTCTTGGAAAACAAGTAAAGGGGTAGTGGGGCTTCTCAACCTTGGCATTATTTACAAAGATTTTTTCCTTTTTCTTTTAGTTAGTTATTGGGCTGTTGTGTAATTATAAAAAAAAGAAACAAGAGAAGATCCTCACAAAACACTGCTAGCAATGAGCATAGGAAGAAGTTCCATTAATGACTCCGAAAATATCATCAACACAAACGGCACAAAGAAATCACTACCTACCACAAAAGAAAAAAAAAGTTAACCATTAATTTGCAAACACCAGCTGATCAAAGCCAACCATTGACAATAAAAAGTATTAGATTGTGTACAACTCTCTAATATTACAAATTCACCACATAATTTCTGGTACTATTTGAGACTTGAAGACATGCATGCATGCCTCCCCAAGAAGGCAAGAATGGAAGGGTTCCAAGTTCCAACCACTCAGCAATGGCAGGTGTTGGGTCGGACACTGTTTTGGATATAGCAAGTAAAAGGCCTAAGTAATAGAAAATAAAAGTAGGGGGGCCCATTTACACTTCAATCTCTTTTTTGATAAGCTTTTTGTAGTGCATGGTACATTTCAATCACATCCATAGCCAATGCTATTTCTCTTTCGTCTATACTTTATAGCACGATGTACAAGGATCTGTAATAATTTAGATTCTCTTTAAATGAATAATAGAGCGAGGGTCCATCGGAAGTCCAATAAATGTATGTGATGCAGTGAGAGCCAAAGTCATTTTTCTCTTTAGTGATATGCCAAGTGAGGTCATCCATTAAACCTTCAGCCATAAGGCATCAAAAGTTATTTTATCTTTTATAAGTAATGCTTGGACACGTTGGGGGG
The DNA here is from genome assembly GCA_002174775.1 of Macleaya cordata. Lineage (NCBI taxonomy): Eukaryota > Viridiplantae > Streptophyta > Magnoliopsida > Ranunculales > Papaveraceae > Macleaya > Macleaya cordata. Next base: position 177,258 of record MVGT01001698.1, on the reverse strand, counting down.
ACACATGATTAGACACATTAACTTGTAAGATCTACGTAAATATAATTTAAGGGTTGATTTTTTTTATGTGGATAGCTTCATCATCATGCAGATCATCCTCACAAAAAAAATTAGTTTGTTTTAAAACTTTTAACCCAAACAAAAGTCGATTAGAGATCAACGATAAAAACACATCTAAGTAAAAGCGCTGATTCAAAGGTGTTAGATGTGTTAGAATGTGTTGATTTTCCGTGAGGATAATCATTTCATAGTGAAGAGGCCATCAAAAGATTTCAAACTAAAAATCAACGGTTAGTTCATCTCCATGTAAATAAGCCCCTTGTAGGCTAGCTAGTATATCCAAACATGTATCCCCCAAGTCCCAACTTGTTTCCCCTCGCATTACTCAAACGAATAATGCTAGAATGCCTGCACTTTGTGCGGTATTCTCATCCCACCAATCGTAAGGTCATTATCCCCTCGTGACTTGAATCACATCCTCGAATTTGTCTTTCTCAAATTTCTAAGGCATGGGCCACCATCTACTTAAGGGTGGGATGAAAATCCTCCATTATAAAGTGCAGGCATTCTAGCATCACCCTACTTAAACTTTGGTAAAACAGGGGTGTTTTAATATTTTTCTAACAAATGATAGTTTCTTTAACGCCGCATTATATAAAACGAGAAGCCAGCCTCTTCTTGGTTCTCAGTTCTTAAGTAGTCTCAACTATTATAAGGTAAAACGATCGCGAAAATTAAAATGGGAGGGGGTAAGAGAGAGAAGTACATAGGAGTAAAATGTTCCATAAAATTATGCTAGAACCCCAATTCTAGCTATGCTTTAACTTCCCACCTAGCTAACTTTGGCTTTTTAAATGCAACCTAAATTTTTTTTTGTCTTTTTTACACATGGCATTTTTAACTCTTCGACTTGGTTTTATTTTTATTGATATATTTACCATTCCTTTATTTGGAAATGAAGTAATAGAGATAGAATTTTAGAAAGAAAAAGAGAGATCGTAGGTGATGGCTAGGAGTTGTCTTCTTCACCATTTTTTCTGACAAGTTAGATCTGTCGCGATCACTTTATCCTCTTCTTCTTCATCTTCTTCTTTTTCTTCTTCCTCTTCTTCTCCTAGAGAGAGAACTTTCGAGAGAGAGATTGTAGGTGATGGCCGGGCTGGCTTCTTCACCATTTTTTTCGGCAAGTTAGATCTGCCGACGATCACTTCATCATTTTTTTTCTTCATCTCCTTCTTCTTCTTCTTCTTCTAGATAGAGAGAAAGATTGTAGGTGATGGGAGCTGCATTCTTTACCATTTTTTTCGATGAGTTAGATATGCTGGCAATCACTTCATCATCTTCTTCTTCTACTTCTCCTCTATCTTCACCTTCATCTTTTTTATTTTCTGTTAAAAAAAATAGTATGCAACTGTGTGCAAGGGCTATGCAACTGACATGCAAGTAAGATGCAAGTGAGGTGCAACTAGCATGCAAGTGAGATGCAAGTGAGGTGCAAGTGATGGTGCAAGTGACATGCAAGTAAGATGTAAATGAGGTGCAAGTGAGGTGCAAGTGAGATGCAAGCGACATACAAATGTGAAGTTTTATGCAACTGAGGTACAAGTGAGATGCAACTGATATGCAAGTGTTGTGCAAGTGATGTGAAATTATGTGCAAGTGGTATGCAAGTGAGGTCAAGTGAGATGCAACTGTGTGTCCACGTTTTATGCAACTGTGTTCTTATATTTTGTAGAGAAAAATAGATCGAGAAGAAAGATTAAAAGAGAGAGAGAGATTAAACTAAAATTAATACACATTATTTTTACTGATCACAAAAAGAAATAGATAACAGATAGATAAAAAAATGAAAGGGAACAGAGAGAGAACGATAGAACAGTAATTCATGTTCATCGTCTCATAAGATTGAGAAAAGAAAGAACGAGAGATCAAACATTCGAAAAGAGAAAGGTAGGAGACGAATATAGAGAGAGAGAATGAAGAAAAGAGAGAAAGGAGAGAGATCGGTGAGACAAAAGAGAGAGCGGGGGAGAACTATCGAGAGATTAGTGGAGAGAGAGAGAGAAATCTAAAGAAATAGAGACTGAGCAGAGAAGAGAAAAAGAGAGAGCAAAGAGAGTTACCTGGTCGGCGGTGAGCACAACTTATAGAGGAGGGAGAATGACGCTGGTAGGGGAGCTAGGGCACCATTCTGTCTTCCATAGTCTCAACTTCGATCAGCTTTGTTTTCTCGAACTAGTCTTTTTTTTGTTAAGGGTTAATCTGTTTTGAGAGAGAACGCGGGTAATGACACACTCTTCTTCATCTTTCTATATTTTGGGTGCGGATATTTCCACCCAAATTTTCTAACTCTCTGCATAAAAAATTAAGTTGTTTGAGAGCTGTAATTTATTGGGGGAAATATCAGGTCTACTTAATTTTGCTTCAATAGATATCGCAGGTCGAACCCCGTGAGGGGGCTCTGCCCCCTCAACCCCTGTTCGGACAATCACAAATATGTAACGCTACAAATAATGAAATTACGAATATCTAATAGACACGAGCCAATGTGCCCTTGCACACTACCAACAACGTGCTAATTATGTGCCCATCGCAATGCCAAAGTGCATAGCACCGTGCCATGGCCTATGCCAAAGTGCCCTTGCACACTGCCAACAATGTGCCAATGTGCCATTACGGTGCCAAGCAACGTGCCAATGTACCTAACACTGTACCATGACATGTGCTAAAGTAACCTTGCACACTGCTAAATAACATATATTAATGTGTCATCACAGTGCCAATCAACGTGTCAAAAGTGTTCTACGTGTGTCATTATTGCTAAAGAAATAAAAATAAAAAAGTAAACAAATAAGAGAAAGAAACAGACTTGAATTTTTTACTGTTTTCCTCTTCCAACTTGAAGAAGCTTGTAGAGGAGGAGCAGCCGAGCAGGAGCTTTTCTCGCCTAACCCCCTACGATCGTCCCCTTCTCTGCAGTCTTGCTGTTTTCAGGTAATTTCTCTCTCTCTCTCTCTCAAAAACCCCTTCTGATCTCCTCTTTTTCCTCGTAACTTCACCTAATTCCCAAGAGGATGAAATCTAGTTTTTAGACTTTTGAGTTCTCAATTCTAAATTCTTGATAGAAATTTAGATATCAAATTTGAATGGTATTTTTTTTTCTTGGGTTTTCAATTTCAATTTGACTGTTTGAGAGTTTTCTTCCAAAAATTTCAGAAATTTTGGATTTAAAGTACTTTCCCTTAATAATTTGGGTCTCTGAAGTGAAGGGTTCATTAATTCGCAGTTGTCATTAATGGAAAAAAGACTAGTCGAGCTTTCTCAATCTTCCAAATTCATTTGGAGGATTCCAAACTTTTCTAAGTTGGAAACTAAAGAACATTACACTGATACCTTCAATGTCGGTGATTGTCAATGGTATGTGAACATTAATTAATTCTCTTTTATGTAATTTGATTAATTACTAATCTTTCTATTTGTTTTTTACTTCATTTTTTTTTCTTTTAATCCTCCAAATTTGCACTACTTTTATTAGGCGATTGGCTATTTATCCAAAAGGATACAAAGCTGTGGATTACTTATCGATGTACCTTTATTCCGCCGAGGACTCTGCCAATAAATTGTTTTATGTGGAGTTCAGTTTGGCTGTTGTTAATCAATTAAATAGTAAAAACACGGTCACAAAAGGTATTAAGGGCTGATTTATTATTATTATTATTATTATTATTATTATTATTATTATTATTATTATTATTATTATTATTATTATTATTATTATACATATATATGAGAGCGGTTGGGATGCCATTGTTATGCCATAACATTGGGGCTCCCATACAGACTAAGGACTGATTTTTTTTTTTTTGCGAGTATGTTCTCCTCACAGTGTAAATAATCTTGACAAAAATATCAACTCTTATAGTTTGTTTGGACAAGGGATTTTAGGGAGGAATTTTGTGGGGACTAGGGATTTTGAGAAAAAATATAACATGATTTTTCCACCAAATCCCTTGTCCCCGCAAAATCCTTCCCCCAAATCCCTTGTGACTATTAGAGCATCTCCAATGCAATGTGGATGTGGTAAAATAAGACTGCCACATAGAAAAAATACACATTTCTAAAAAAAAAACTCCTAAAATATTAATGTGAAGACACGCTTTTAAACTGAGTTGGCAGTGGAATGGAATACTATTGGTGGAATGGATGTGAAAAACGAGGACATTGTGAAGTTGAATGTCTAGAATTTGAAAGAATTAGACATTCAACTTCACAATGTCCTCGTTTTTCACACTAGTGTCTTTCCATTCCACCAATAGCATTCCATTTCACTGCCAACTCAACTTAAAATTGTATGTTCACATTAGCATTTGAAGAGTTTTTTATGGAAAGATGTGTATTTTTCCTATGTGGCAGTCTTATTTTACCACATCCACATTGCATTGGAGATGCTCTTAGTTTATTTGTATGTGGACCCGTCATGGTAACCCAAAAATGTCATTGTGATGGCAATATAACGATGGCCCTGGCTCTGCTACCTGTAATTCTTTGTCTTACTACGCAAGATTGGCTTCCATTCCATTTTTAATAGCCCAAAACAATATTTGAGTATAGGTGGATACTGCATGTAAAAAATATAATTATAACTTCTAACCTTTTTTTGGTTCCGCAGATAGCAAACGCCACTTCACTAAAGAAATTGGTGTTGGTTTTAATAGGTTCATGCCTCTTAGTGAACTCAGTGATCCTGGTAAAGGATATCTCCCTAATGATACTTGTATTGTTACAGTTGAGATTTCTGCCTGTAAGTTATTGATGCAGAACTCAACAGATGATTCTATTGAAGTGTCAGAGCCAAAGCCTGAGAAACAAACAAAACTTGATGGTAAAACAACTGATGAACCTGTTGTGATTTTACAAGGCTCCCCTGCAAAAGTACGATTAGTTGAGTATCCAGGTGCTGGTCAACCTTTTGAAGGTGGAGGGCGAAATCATGACCACCACCCAAGTGTTGTTGTTTTTGATGATGAAAAATTTGAAGACATCGGAGGCTTTAGTGTTCTGAAAACACAGGCGTCATTGTATAAACAAATTTGGTTGAAATATGGACATATTGCTACAAGTCAAGTTCCAACAGCTTCGTCGTATATTGGCCAAGTCTGGCTGGTTGCTGATATAATGGGTTCCCTTCTAGATATGCATCAATGTGGTTTACTTGATGTGTCTTCAGAAATGATTGACTTGTGGGAGAATAAGATACAGATGGCTGAGAAACTTGAATTTAACATTTGTTGGCTTCGAGAGCAATTTGAGATTGTTAAAAAATGTTTCTCTGAGATAGAGAAGTTCATGAAGTTCAAGACCTCATTATTGGAGTTTTGATCGAAAAAAAAAATGAAAAAGAAAAAAAGACAGTATTACTGGAGTAGGGTCGACATCGCAACAGAGGATGAGTTGAAGAAGGCACAGGCTAGGCTAGCTGATCGCAGCGCAGAAGGATGAGTTGCAGGAGAAATACCTGCCTTAGCTACTTGCATTAGCCCCTTATTTTTATTAGGGGTTTTGTAAAAAAAGTCCCTGAAAAAAAAGTCATTGTGATTTTAGTCCTTGTTTTATAAATTTAGTCCCTACTTTTATAACTTTTATGTCCAAAACTAAGGACTAAATTTATAAAAAAGGATTAAAATCACAATGACTTTTTTTTAGGGACTTTTTTTACATTTTCGGTTTTTATTATTATGTTGGCTTATTTATGTGTTTTTGCGTTTTGTTATTTTCTTTGCCTTAAAACCTATTAAGTGTGTCGACGTGTTGTGTCTACGTATTGTGTCCACTTTTAAAAATTAAGAAAGTAAAATTTGTTATGCGTGTGCGTCATAACTTAAAACTAAAGTAATTAGAGCGAAAGCGTTAGAACAACTAATTAAAATGTGTCTCTAGTTCAAAATTATCTCCGTAACATGATTCAAAGCGGAAGCACGAAGTTTTGGAACGGGAGTGTCCCCTTTATAGTACAGTTTCGGTTACTAAGAGGCTGTTTGTTTTTTCCTAAAAAATATGTCTGAATCTAACTCGGAGTCTGAATTGGGCCGAGTCAGATTTCAGATTGTTTGCTTTTTATTTTTAGAGTGTCTGAGTCAAATTTTGACTCAGCAAAATGTCTGAAATAAGGAGATTTTTTTTCAGCACAAAAATTGTACTGAAAAGAAATAACATATGCTGACTCGTCCTTTTTTGTCCTCTAATGTTTATTATAATGATAAAATCGTCCTTTTTACAGTTTAACTTGTTTGGTCCTCTAAAAATTGAGTTTTTTTTTTCTTATTTTTTTTAACGGTTAACATTACATGAGATCCTCCATTCACGATCTCCCCCAATTTGGAGGGGATGCCTACCAT
>MVGT01001698.1:126858-167197 GCA_002174775.1 Macleaya cordata | reverse complement strand
GTTTATTTGTAAAATTCAGATTTACGGTTAAGTAGATACGCCCATTTTACTCAACCGTATGCAGTTTACACGAAAATTATTTATAAAACCTACATTTTTATTTTTCTTTGACTTGGACTGATTTTGACGAGTCAATGAGCATTGACCTAAATATTGGTTGACTTGAATTGACTTTGACTTAGCTAGAGACTTAAGTTGACCTTTACATTGACTTAGTTGACATGGGCCTGACTTTAAGGTAACCAATGTTGACTAAAGTAGATTATTAATGAATGTTTTTAAATTCATTGTCTTTCAAAAGTAAAGAAAATCAGTTTTATTCGATATTTTTACTTACACATCTATTACATTAATCACGCCTTGGTTTTTGGACTCAGTGAATCAGGTCAGATTTAGAGTACCGAAAAACGGGGTGTGACAATTATTCAGCTGTGAAATCTAAAATAAAAAAACTGAAGAAAATTGTCCATATTTGATTGTATTTCTGTTAGTAAGATAATTTATGAGTTACGACAAATTGACAACTGATGATGAATGATGGGTAGTTTCGTAATTTTTCTGTCCTACTCATTGAAAACTGACAACATGTAGAAGGGATCAAGTAACCCATCACATAAATGACCCATGAATGCGGGTTCACTTGGAGAAGATCTGATATTTGGTTTTGAGTGCATATGTAATCTTCACAATCTATATTATCATATTCAGAAATCAATCCCTTCTTTAGTATTCCATCAACCAGTGTTATTAAATCCGGATTTTTATGTTTTTCGGTTTGGTTTACATCAAACCTGTTTAGATATTTAAACCGACATTTTTTTATGAAATCTGCGGTTCAACCGTTAAACCAACCGAATCGGTTTCGTTAAAAACCAGTTTCTCCCACACTAATTTATTGGAAATGATGTACAACTGTAATTCTCAACACCCTAATTAAATACTTGTGTCACCAAAAAAATTAAAACAAAATTAAATACTTGTGTAACATGCATTTGGCAGAGATCTTTAATGTATCCACTAACATATCTCCCATTTGTAGTTCTGAATTAATGTCCATTAAAACAATTTAAATGCAATGTACTTTGACAAATTCTCATTAATAAAAGAAAAATAAATATTTTGAAATTATTTATTTAACACGTTGAACCTAAGAGGAGGTTATTCAATCATGATTTTCATGGACTTTTATGGACTTCCATGAACTTGTGAAATCATGTGTTATTGGTTCAAGACCTTGAATGAGTCCTGTAAAGTCATGTGTTATTGCTTCAAGACTTTGAAATAGTCTTGTAAAATCATGTGTTATTAGTTCAAGACTTTGAAATAGTCTTACAAAATCATGTGTTATTGATTCAAGACTTTGAGGGGCTCTTGCAAAGTCATGTGTTATTAGTTCAATACTTTGAAAGAGTCTTGCAAAGTCATTTATTATTAGTTGTTTAAAGTCCATGACTTTGATAGATTTACCTTTTTGATGGACTTTGAAAGACTTTTGTGTGTAAATTGGCTTGTGTGAAATCTGACCAAAATAGGTGAGAATGACACAAATCTCGAGGGGTATGAGATTATTTGAGAACCATGGGATGACTAGGCAGTAAAGTTTGCAATAAGAAAATGCAGTAAGTTTAGCATTTTCAGTGAAAAAAAAAGAAGCAAACCTCTACATCGAGCATTCAATTCAAATCTCCCATGTGGACAACGTTCTAAATTAGATATCAATATTTTATTTCTTCCCGGATCAAGCTTAACTTTTCCAAATCTAAGGAAACAGAGTTCAAGTACTTCCTACTTGTGCTAGTTAATTTCTAGAGCAAATGTACAATTGAACAAGAAAAATCCTCCAAAATATTATTTTCTTGTTTTCTGTAATGAGTTCATGTCTATTAATCTATTTCTGATTATTTTCAGTTTCTTGTATTGTTTTTTCTCCATTTAATGTGGTTACCATTAATATATTTTGTAGTATGTTGCTGGATTATTGAGCTAGGTTTCTTTTTCCTTTTTTTTGGATTGATAACAAAGATTCATCAAGACACCCAAAAATTAAAAACAGAAAATGTTTGCCTGAGAAGAAGACATGGCATTAGCAATACTAAAAAACTAGGGTCCAGGGACCCAAACTTACTCTAAAAGAGCCACTAAAACAAATCTAGATTTGTTAATTGAGTTAGGTTTGTCTTGTTTTGGGTTTTTTTTATGTTTTGGCTGTGTGATTTTATATTATGTTTTTTTATTGATGTGGACAAGAAAACAAACTTAGGGTTTTGATTTCTGTACCCTTAAATCTTGTTTTGCTGATCTTTGTCTATTTTCGTTCTTTCTTAGTTTTGCTAGTATCAGGTCTAGTTTTAGTTCAAGGATGGGTTTCATGTTGATTTTTCCTGTTAATTTGGATTTTCAATATTGAAATAAAACTGAAAGTATGATACTGGTTTTTCTTTACTGTTTTCTTGTTTTGTTTTTGGGTTTTTTTTATTTTATTTATTTATTTATTTCTGTTGGTTTTTGGGTTTTCAATATTGAAATGAAAACTCAAAGTAGGAAAATGGGGAGAAGCTTAGGGCCGTTTCGTTCGTGATTGGAAAACTCGTTTTCAAAAACTAATTTACACATAAATTAACTACATTTTGTATCACATCTAAAACTATTTTTTTAACTTTACTATAAAATCCTAAATGATTTCATTGAAAACAAAGAAAACAACATTTTTTTGTTTTGTAAAATCATGCATGATTTTATTGTAAATCCTAAAACAGTTTTAGATGTAGTACAAAATGCATATTAGTTTATATGTAAATTAGTTTTTGAAAACAAGTTTTCCAATCGCGAACCAAACAGGCCTTTATTTTTACTGTTGTTTGCTTTTAATGTGTAGAATCTGCAAGTGATGGGTGCTGCCTTCTTCACTATTTTTTACGGCGAGTTAGATGTGCCGGCGATCACTTCATCATCTTCTTATCTTCTTCTTCTTCTTCTTCATCTTCTTCTTATTCTTCTTCTTCTTCTCCTCTATCTTCACCTTCATCTTCTTCATTTTCTATTAAAAAAAAAAATAGTATGCAACTGACATGCAAGTGAGATGCAAGTGAGATGCAAGTGAGGTGCAACTGACATGCAAGTGAGGTGCAACTGATACGCAAGAGATGTGCAAATGATATGCAACTGACATTCAAATGACATGTAAGTGACATGCAACTGATACACAAGAGACGTGCAAGTGCTATGTAAGTGACATGCAAATGACATGCAACTGACATGCAACTGATATGCAACTGATATGTAACTAACATGTAACTGATATGCAAGTGACATGCAAGTGACGCACACCTGTGTGAAGTGTTATGCAACTGACGTGCAAGTGAGATGCGACTGTGTATACAAGTATTATGCAACTGTATTCTTGTGTTTTGAAAAATAAATCGACAACTAATCTAAATAATGTCAGATCTGAAATTAAAAGAAATAGAAAACCTAGATCAAAGTAAATATTCAAAAANATCATCCTTTTTAAGTCGTTAGAAAACTATTAATCACATAGAAAGTTGGTTGAAAATTTAACAGCTATGAACCTATAACATCTAATTTATTATTAAATTTCATCTAATTTTTTATAAGGTTAAAAATTTTAAAATACAGATAATAATTTTTTTATTTATTAAGATATTGTTCTATATAGTGAGGAGTTATCTAGCTAATTCTTTCGATCATCTCTATATGGTGCTCCACAGATCAATACATCAAGAAATCAAACTTTAATTAATAGTCTGTTTGGACAAGGGATTTGGAGGAGGTATTTTGTAGGGACCAGGGATTTGATGGAAAAATAATGTTATATTTTTCTTCAAAATTCTTGGTCCTTACAAAATCTCTCCCTAAAGTCCCTTGTCGAAACAGACTATAAAATACTTCCACAAGAAAATGTTTTAGATGACCACTAGACTGTACATCTTCTCGGGCGACCAACCAATGACCAGTAGTCTAATGTATTACGAAAAATTAGAAACTTATTCTACCATTTTCTCTCTCTGTGTGTTTTCTCATGTGAATTGAAATAAACAAATTTTTAATTTCTCACAGTAAACATGTCTACTGGCCATTTCTTGGTCGGATAGATGTACAAGCTAGAGAAAACTTATTAGTATATATTTATCACTAGTCAAGCTGATTAAGTCAAAAAAACCCTAGTATTTATCAGCCAAAGCTAATTAATTAAGATAGAGATATATTGGCATATTTTTTTTTATCGAAAAGTATTAATGGATGTCATCCATAAACTTCAACAACTTCTCAGATCTCCTTGTTAATTTATTGGTGAAATCGACCTGCACTTTTGTTTTTTTTTTGGTCTTAAAACTATCTATAAAATTTAGATAAGATCTGGATGTTTGTAATTAATTAGACATTTATTAAAACAAATCTGCGTCCAGCAACCAAGTTTAAGTTAGATTCTAAAAAAAAAAAATCAAAAAAATTTCAGATGGTGACTTGATTAGTTCCAGTTCACTGTGTTTCATTATTTATTTATTTATTGATTTTTTAGTTGGTGCGTAAGAGGAAAATACGTCCAATGGTGGGACCCGTTGAAAACTAAAAATGAAAAAATGCCCGACATGGATAGGGACGGAACTAAGAATTTTAGTTGGGGTGAGCTTTAAGTGAATATTTTTTGTTTTGAGATGTATGAGTATATAAATTTAGTTTAAGTTATTTGGGTATATTAAATTTTTGTACAATCTTACCTTGGGTTAAAGTATCATCAAATCCCTTTTAAATTTCAATTTTTTTAGCTATTTTTTATATAATTTTTTTTTCCTTCAAAGTTGGAGTGGGCTGAAGCCCTGTCCCTTGCCCCGGGATAAGGTATCAACATCCCATTGTGTGCCATACAGTTTAATTAGCTTACTAACCCATTGAGGAGGGCTCCAGCTTGATTATTGCTAATCAGAAAGTCAAGAGGTAGAAGAGGAGGAGGAGGGGAAGTGTCTATCCAAGTGCCTAACCAGATATTAATGTGAGATTAGTCACCAACTTCCCATATGTAGTACTTTTTGACATTAGTTAACCTTTTCTAGATACAGTTTCATATCCTCGAGACAGATTGTGTAATATTACTAGAGAGATGATGGCAGTTTGAAAAATATTTGTGTTTAATATTACTTGGCCTTGAGCAGATCTATCATCCTTAAGTAGTTTTATAACTATTAACCACATCCATAGTTGGTTGAAAATTTACGGGCTATTAAATGATATATATATATATATATAATTTTATTAGGATATTAATTAACTATATATATTCTTTCGATCATCTCTATATTGTGCTCCACGGTTCATTATATCAAGAAATAGGAAAATACTACAAGCACATTAGATTTGCACCTTTGCTAATACCTTTGATTATTTTATTCAAACTAGACTCGCGTTAAACCAAATTAGACTCAAATTAGACCTAAATTAGACCCGGATATATTTTTGTGTGCAAATCCGGGGTGCCTGAAGCATTACCCCAAGAAATAAGACTTTAATTAAAGCATCTCCGTGAGAAAATGTTTAGATGACCGTTAGATCGTCCATCTAATTCTCGTGCGACCAACAAATGTCTTGTCGAAACTTATTAGTATATATTTATCGCTAGTCAAGTTGATTAAGACAAAGAAAGCCTGGTATTTATCAACCAAAGCTAATTAATTAAAATGGTGATATTGGTAAAGTTGTTAGGATGGTACATACGACCTGAGTTCAAGTCCTCTTCACAAACATGGTTAGGGGCGGAGCCAAGATTTTTACTTAAGGGTGGCCAAATCATAAAGCACTTCTGAAGTTTCAAAAAAAGTTTAAAGGTTAGAAGTTTAAGGAACGTAAAATTTTAAATAACTTTTACAGGTTAGAAGTTTTAAAAATAATTATAAAGATGATCTACATGTCGCAGAGATTATCATTCCCAAAAATCAAGTTTTTGATTAATCCTATGTAGGCCCAAGAAGCTAGTGTAAGAATATGTGGGGTTTTAATAGACAGAAAATACTATAAAAGCTGATAAAAAAAACTCACAATAATAAAACCAGTTTCTAAGGATTAATTTGGATAATTTGCATAAAGAGTACCTGGGTCTAGATTAAAAGAATTAAGATAATATTGATTTACTTAAAGAGATAGGATCCCCATATATTGTTACTCATACAATGAGTTTACAATGGTCTATGGGGCTCAAATTCAGATGAGTTAAAGGCTAATTTTGGGTGATAATATTTTTCTCACCATGTAGATTATCTTCACAAATAATAAATCCATTCTAAAATTTGTAACTCCATCATCGATTGATGACAATTAATAGTAAAAAGAATTATCCAATCACCGTTGAACTTTCATTAGTAGATGATAAGGTTACAAATTTTAAAAAAGTCTGATTTTAGGTGAAGATGATCTAGATGGGAGGTAGATAAGGGCTAATGGGTTAGTACATATTATTTAGTTAGAGGGGGCTAGCAGGTAATGTTATCAACTAATTTTATTACATGATATTAACTAATTAATATATGAAATTTTTAAAAGGCTGGGGTGGCCATGGCCACCCAAGGCCATATGGTGGCTCCGCCCCTTAACATGGCTTACAGTTTCTCTTCCATTTCCTTATTAAGCTCTGTAGATGATTTGGTCCTGGGCCAGGAGGTGCCTTTAATATAATTATCTTTTTCTTTAGAAATTTTTTTTTTCAAGCCCTCTTACAGTCATAAAAATAAAGATATTGACATATATATTTTTTTTTGTTTATAAGTATTGAGCCATGCCGAAATTGGCATATGTTTTTTTTTTTGTTTATAAGTAATAATGGATGTCATCCATAAACTTCAACATCTTCTGATCTCCTTGTTTATTGGTAAAATCAACGTGCACTTTCTTTGTTTTTTAGTCTTAAACCAATTAAAATTTACGTGAACATAAATTTTTTTATACTTGGGCAAACATAAACATTGCAGGGTACAAATAACTATAATCTAAAGGTTAATATTTTAAGTATGTTATTTTCGTAGATCATTTTCACAATAAATCAGCTAATTATAAAATTTCTAATACCACTAGCAATTGATTGGAATTTGATTAAAATTCAACGGTGAGAAATAAACAGTATAAAATTCCATCTAATTTTTTTATAAAATTACAAGTTTTATAATGTGATATTTTTTTTTTTTGGAATGATCTACATAGTTAGTAGAACAAAGTCACAAAATATCATCGCTTGGATGATATTATTGTGGGCCCCACAAGGTTTACCGTATTATGATCAAATAACATTTCCGTTCATTGAAACAAATCTGTGTCCAGCAGTCAAGTTTAAGTCATATTTAAAAAATCAAACAAATTTCAGATGGTGACTTGATTGGTTCGAGTTCACTGCGTTTTATTATTTATTTATTTATTTATTAATTTTTTAATTGGTACCTAAGAGAAAAACTGCCAATGGTGGGATCTGTGTGAAGTAAAAAATGCGACAATGCCCTTGTTTATAATTATTTTTTGTTTAGGATGAAGAGAATTATTAATTACGAGGATTGTCCATATCGTTCCCACATGCACTACGCGTTATTATGGATAAAAAATAGTTCAATTGAAGATGATATGTGCCCGCTAATATTCATTTAGATGATGGATAGATTATCGTTAAAAAAAATTAACCATTGGATCATATCTAAATAGGCGCACAACACATTTATAAATAGAGTGTAAGAATAAAATGAGTATTAGGTAGTCCACTTGGGAACAATACATGCCATGATGTTGATCTAGATGATGAATAGATCATCGTCACAAAAAATCAGCACTTGGATCAACTCAATGTGACCCCATTGGCAAATGTAAACTAAGTGTAAATAAATAAATTTTGTTAAGGGACATATCCAGTATTTTAAAAATAATTTAATTTAATTTTTTTTAAAAAAGAAATAAACGGAAAGACGATGTGCTCAAAGCTGTCCGCCACCCCCCAAAAGACTCTCTCTATCCTCCCTTCTCTCTTTCTCTCTCCAAGTGTTTTAGGGGCTGAAGGGAGCAGCCCTTTATATATTAGTAGTAAAGATATAGTGGATATATATGTTTAACTTTTAAGAGAGTGAGATATATAGTTTACACTCTTCTTACACCAAACTGTAAGCCTACATAGAAATCTCCAAAAGATTGATTTTTGTAAAGATGGTTTCCTCACATGTAAGTTCATTATCACTAAAAATTGTGTTAAACTAATCTAAAATTAAAAGTTATCTATAATATAATGGTAAAAAATTTTAAAACAATCAAAATTTTTGTGGATATGATCTACATGGTGAATAGATCATTTTCACAAAAAATTATCTCTTAGAATCTCAATGTAGACCCATAAGCTAGTGTAAACATGGGACATTTAAATTAATTTTTTGCTTTATTGTATAAAAAAGGAAAAATAAAATAAAACAAGAGATCTAAACTGTACTTACAAGCATCCAAGGGCAGTAGTGCATCCAAATCCACCTCTAAAAAAAACCCTAACCGTGTTTTACATGATTGTTGTGGTTTTTTTTCCTGAAATTAAAGAATTTATGAGTTACACAACAAATGACGAATGATGGGTGGGCCAAAAAGCTTTATTGTTCCTAATTTAATAGTCCTGCTCATTGAAACGTGAAAACTGACAAAATGGAGAAGGGATGAAGTGACCCATCTCATAAATGACCCATTCACTACCCAAGAATGTGGGTCCCATATGTAAATGATTCAAAGACTAATTTTCAATAAAGATATTATCTTCACATCAAATTAGACCCTAAGAATTGATAAATTTTTTAGTTATTTTGTTTACAGGTGATAATTGACAATCAATTTTTGATGGGGCTAGAAGTTTAGATAACAAGTTGATTTTTAGATATGATTATCTATAAGGTGAGGAAAAAATCATCACTGGATATCATCACTTTGATCATCTAGGTGTGAGCCCCACATTCATGGGTAATTCATGCATCATTACGATTTATAAGGTCGTCTAATCCTACAAAACATTACTCTAATATTTTCTGCAAAGAAAAGTGCTAGCGACGTGCATGTGAAAAAACAAAAAACAAACCTCTGCAGTCAATTCAAATCTCCCATGTGTACAACGTACTAAACACAAGAACCAAAATCGATCAAATGAAAACAAAAAATAAATTGGCTGTCAAATTATGACCTAGAAGGTAAATTAGGTATCAATAATTTATTCCTTCCCGGATCAAGCTTAAGTTTTCCATATAAGAAAACAGAGTTCAAGTACTTCCTACTTGTACTGGTTCAGCAAATTAATTTTGAGACGCAAATGTACAATTGAACAAGAGAAATCCCCCAAAAGATGGTTTACTTGGAGAAAAACCAAGGTACCCATTTCTTATTTTCTTGTTTTCTGTAATGGGTTCATGTCTATTAATCTATTTCTGATGATTTTCAGTTTCTTGTATTGTTTTTTCTTCATTTAATGTGGTTACCATTAATATATTTTATAGTATGTTGCTGGATTATTGAGTTAGTTTTCTTTTCCTTTTTTTTTTTTGGATTGATAACAAAGATTCGTCAAGACACACAAAAAGTTAAAAAAAGAGAATATGTTTGCCTGAGAAGAAGACATAGCAATACTAAAAAATCAGGGACCCAAACTTGCTCCAAAAGTGCCACTAAAACAAATCTAGGTTTGTTAATTGAGTTAGGTTTGTCTTGTTTTTGGTTTTTCTTTTTGGGTGTCTTATGTTTTCTCTGTGAGATTTTATATTATGTTTTTTATTGATGTGGACAAGAAAACAAACTTATGGTATTGATTCCTGTACCCTTTAATCTTGTTTTGCCGATCTTTGTCTATTTTTGTTCTTTCTTAGTTTTGCTAGTATCAGGTTTAGTTCATGGATGGTTTTCTTGTTGATTTTTTCTTTCTTTAGATTTTTCCTGTTAATTTGGATTTTGAATATTGAAATGAAACTGAAAGTAGGACACTGGTTTTTCTTTTCTGTTTTCTTGTTTTGTTTTTGTTTTCTTTTTTTTCTGTTACTTTTTGGGTTTTCAATTTTGAAATGAAAACTGGATGTAGGAAAATGGGGTTGAGCTTATTTTCACTGTTGTTTACTTTTAATGTGAAGAATCTGCAGATTGTTATCTCTTCTTTTCTGTATAGAGGCAAATTCAATAATGCGTCATGATGTAGTTATTTGTGTAGTGAATTCAACTTTTTTTCCTTCTCATTGTCTTTCTAAGCTTGCTAGAGCTTTCTCCGAAAATGACATAGTGATCCAATTGCAGTAATAAGCAATTGAATTGTATTCTGTTCATAACTGGATGGACAAAAAAATGTACTCCTATTGGAAACAGCAAAACGGATGAAAAACATCCAACAAAAATTCTGTTCATAACTGGCACTTTCTATGACCGAGTTATGTTCCTGAAAATATTTGAATAGTGATATGAGATTCTTTCTGGCCTGCTTTGTACTGTTCTTATTCTTTTATGAATTCGTACTTCCACCGTTCAAACGAAAAAGAAATGGCAATACAGGATTCATATTTTCAGACCCAATATTGTGAAAAGGAGAAGGTTATGATGATTATGAATTTCTTTCTCTAGTGTTCTTTTTGAAGAGTACTTGTAAGGGACTATATGATTCTGATTTTTGTTTTCCTTTATGTTTTGTGTGGATATGCAGGGGGGTTCTCTTGGATTTGTGGAGGAGAGTTTAATTTGGGGTCGTTATGCTTCCAAGGAGTTATAATTGATGGTTTAAATCTTTTATTCCTCTTTGCGTTATCTCTCTTTTGGCTTATAGGTTATGCTAGAAAGCATTATATTAGTGGTAACACAAGGAGTTATTGGTTATTTGTAGCTGTTTCAGTCTGCTGTGCTATTATTGGCATTGCTCATTTTGGGGTTTCTGTATGGGATGCATTTGGAAAAAATGGGTCCACAAATTGGAGTTGGGTATTTTACTTTGTTAGGGGATTGATATGGATTTCTTTGTCAGTTTCTCTTATTGTTCGGATGATAAAATGGGAAAAACTTCTCATTTTAGTCTGGTGGGTCTCCTTCTCTTTACTGGCTTCTACACTATATGTGGAAATCTTAGTGAAAAAACAAAAACTTGAAATCCTTGATGTGGTTTCGTGGCCTGTAAGTTTGTTGCTTCTGTCTTGTGCTTTCAGACTTTTCAGACAGCTAGTTTCTCAAAATACTGAAGACCAGACTCTATCTGAACCTCTATTGATTGGAAAAGGAGAAAATAATAGATCAGAATTAGGCAAGTCTAATCTTTTTAGCCAGTTAACATTTTCATGGTTAAACTCTTTGATGCGTTTGGGTCACTCTAAACCATTATCTCTAGAAGACATACCTGATCTAGTTCCCGAAGATGAAGCTAATATTGCTTACCAGGCATTTTCACATGCATGGGAGGAGCTTCTCGTGAGTCAGAAGAGCTCAGATAATGATAGTAATTTGGTTCTCTGGGCACTAGCTAGAGTTTACTTGAAAGAAATGATACTTGTAGGAATCTATGCATTTGTTAGGACTCTCTCAATCATAGTTTCTCCATTGTTACTCTATGCGTTTGTTCGGTATTCAAACCGTGAAAAGGAAGATTTGTCTCAGGGTATCTTACTTGTTGGATTGTTGGTCATTATCAAGGTCATAGAGTCCCTTTCTCAGAGACATTGGTACTTTAGCTCAAGAAGGTTCGGCATGAGGATGAGATCGGCTCTAATGGTGGCTGTCTATCAAAAGCAGCTTAAGCTTTCTAGTTTGGGTAGGAAAAGGCACTCAACGGGAGAAATCGTGAACTACATTGCTGTTGATGCTTATAGAATGGGCGAATTCCCATTTTGGTTTCATTCTGCATGGACATATACAGTTCAATTGTTTCTTGCGATTGGTGTACTCTTTGGGATAGTTGGTTTTGGCGCTCTTCCCGGTTTAGTCCCTCTCCTTATGTGTGGACTTATAAATGTGCCATTCGCAAAGATGCTTCAGCATTGTCAGTCACGATTTATGGTCGCCCAAGATGAACGTCTAAGAGCCACTTCTGAGGTTTTAAACAATATGAAGATTATCAAATTACAATCATGGGAAGAAAAATTCAAAGAAATGATTGAGTCCCTCCGAGATACGGAATTCAAATGGCTGTCCAAGTCTCAAATTCAGAAATCTTATGGCACTGCACTCTATTGGATGTCCCCTACCTTGATCTCTTCAGTGGTCTTTTTTGGATGTGTCCTTACGAAAAGTGCTCCTTTAAATGCCAGCTCCATATTCACGATTCTTGCTACATTGCGTTGCATGTCAGAACCTGTGAGAATGATTCCTGAGGCTCTCTCTGCTATCATTCAAGTCAAGGTCTCGTTAGATCGCCTTCATAACTTTTTGTTGGATGATGAGCTCAAGGGTGAAAATGTAATGATAAGTAGCCAACCACAAAATTCTGGTGTCCACATTGTAATACAGTCTGGTATTTTCAGTTGGGAACTGGATTTAGCCGTTCCAACCTTGATATGTGTTGATCTGGTAGTAAAAAGAGGACAGAAAATTGCTGTTTGTGGGCCAGTTGGTGCTGGGAAATCATCTCTCCTGCATGCCATACTGGGGGAGATACCCAAAATCTCAGGATCAGTGAGTGACAGAAAAGACTCTTGTGCTAGAAGGCTTATGCAGTCCAATTATATTCTATATGATATATTAACTTTAGTTACTTCCTCTTTGTTTCTAGGTTGATGTATTTGGGTCCATTGCCTATGTTTCCCAAACATCTTGGATTCAGAGTGGGACGATTCGTGATAATGTACTATACGGAAAGCCAATGGACCAGACCCGATATAAAAAGGCCATAAAAGCGTGCGCTCTGGATAAGGATATCAAAAGTTTCAACCATGGTGACCTAACAGAAATTGGTCAGAGAGGCCTGAATATGAGTGGGGGACAGAGGCAAAGGATTCAACTAGCTAGAGCAGTGTATAATGATGCTGATATCTATCTCCTTGATGACCCATTCAGTGCAGTTGATGCCCATACAGCTGCTAGCCTTTTCAATGTGAGACAATTAGTTTATGTTTCTTCAGATATTGAATTCATTCACTTTTTGCACATCATTACATACAATTTATATGTATATTTCTAGGTATTAATTTTGAATGAAGTGATTTCAGGACTGTGTCATGGGTGCTCTCAAAAACAAAACTGTCATACTAGTGACTCATCAAGTAGAGTTTCTTGCAGAAGCTGACAGAATTTTGGTAATTGGTTTACTTCAAATCACCATAGATTTTGTCTTAATTATTTGCATGTGGTTTTCTGTTTTTTTTTTTTCTTGTATAAATGATGACCAAATTGTTCTTTCTTATCCAGGTTATGGAAGGTGGACAAGTGACACAATCAGGGACTTATGAGGAGCTCCTGACAGTTGGGACAGCATTTGAACAGCTTGTGAATGCCCATAAGAATGCAATGACAGTAATTGATCCTGCAAATAATGGAAACATGAGTGAAACTCAAAAGTTGGATTCAGATCGGTCTGAGGAATCTGGGAAGTTCTATCCCATAAAAGAAAACAATGATGGCGAGATCTCAATGAATGGTATGCCGGGGATCCAGTTAACAGAAGATGAAGAGAAGGAGACTGGCGGCGTTGGATGGAAGCCATTTTATGATTATATACTTGTCTCTAAGGGATCTCTTCTTCTTGGTTCATCTTTTTTAACTCAGTCTACTTTCATCGCTCTTCAGATTGCTTCTACCTATTGGCTAGCTGTTGGCATCCAAATTCCCCATATCAGCAGTGGCATGTTAATTGGAGTTTACACAGGAATTTCAGCTATTAGTTCAATATTCGTATATCTAAGGTCCTACTTTGCAGCACTTCTAGGACTGAAGGCTTCAAAAGCTTTTTTCTCTGGATTAACCAATTCAGTTTTTAATGCTCCCATGCTCTTCTTTGATTCAACCCCCATCGGAAGGATTTTAACCCGGGTAAGATTGTATTTTTTTATGGTTGAACCCCTGTTTTTAAAACCATATTGAAGTATTACTACTTTCTCATATAGTTACAATGGTGATTGTTCATGTTTCTAAAACTGCGATTTGGAGTCCTCATGTCCACGCATTGAAACTGAAATGACTCTGACGAGCCAGTCTAACAGGTTCCTAGATACTAAGGTGGTGTTTGTTTTTAAGGCATGAATCTAACTTTTGTAACATCTAGATTGAATCTGACTTGTTTGAATACTTTTCCCGGGCCTCTTGGCTGAGTCAAAACTTTTACAAGTGACTATTCAGCCCAAAAAATTGAGCTAAATTTGATGAACGTCGAACTCAATGTACAATCTAGATGAATTTGTTTTAAAATTCCTATGCGTGAAGATCCTGCACATATATGGTCATATTCACACAAGTCAGATTTAAATGAAAAGAAAAAAAAAAAAAAACAACAACACCATAGACAAAAACTTGACTTAACTTTGAGTTAACTCCAAGTCAGACCCAGTCATACCAAGTCAGGGTGACTATAAAATGCTATAACTTCTCAATGGTTCGATCCCCATTTTGGAACCCAGTGGATTCAAGCCCAAGTTACCATGTCAATATGATCCTTAAGTGTAATTGGATTTTTATATATTGTAGGCATCATCAGATTTGAGCATCTTGGATTTCGACATACCTTTCTCCATCGCCTTTATCATTGCAGGTGGAATTGAGATTCTGTCAACCATAGCCATCATAGCCACAGTGACATGGCCAGTTCTCATTGTGGCTGTTCTCGTTATGTTGGCTGTAAAATATGTTCAGGTGGATCTCAATATCAACCCTTCTTAGACTCTATATGTATTGTTTCTGTGTGATCAAAACATCCTCATTATCATATTTTATGTCATGCTGGAAGGGCTACTATCTGGCCTCTGCAAGAGAGCTAATAAGGATCAACGGAACGACCAAAGCTCCAGTTATGAACTACGCAGCTGAGACATCACTTGGGGTGGCCACGATAAGAGCTTTTGCCATGACGGACAGTTTTTTCCATAACTATCTGAATCTCATTGATACGGATGCTAAGCTCTTCTTTCATTCTAATGCTGCGATGGAGTGGTTAGTTATAAGAGTGGAAGCATTCCAGAATATGACATTATTCACTGCAGCTCTTCTACTTGTTTTGCTTCCTCAGGGTGCCGTCGCTCCAGGTGCTTATGTTCACAATACTTCTTTGTTTTTTTCAATTTTAAAGTCCTATTCCTAACATACATTGTTTCAGGTTTTGTGGGGCTCTCTCTATCTTATGCTATGGCGCTTACTGGAACCCAAGTCTTTATGACTCGATGGTACTGCAACTTAGCTAACTACATCATTTCTGTTGAACGGATAAAACAATTCATGGAAATTCCATCAGAGCCTCCTGCAATTGTGGATGACAAGAGGCCACCACCTTCATGGCCCTCCAAGGGAAGGATAGACTTGCAAGATCTTAAGGTGACTAGAATATCTACTTCACTGAAGTAATTCAATTATCTATGCAGATATTATTTAAGACATTAATATTAGCCATGTTTGTGTATGGTTTGGTAATTGGGTTCTTGTCACTTGACTTCTTGGTCCATATCTATACCTAAATTACTTAGATGGCATCTGATGGTTCCGATATATGAATCATATGATTCATTGGTTTTGAAAACAATGGAACAAAAATACTGAAAAATGTGTTTCCTAACGTTGTTTTCAGAAATGAATTTTTACATACAGTCCTGAAACAACATAAATTCTGAAAATGAAAACAAAATCACTTTGGGTGTTTTAAATGAAAGTGTATCCGTCTCCATAGTTACTTTAATTTGAAACCAGTTCTTGGATATTAAAACTACTAAGTATACAATCTAAGTTTTTGGCTGTATCCTAATTTTTTAGAAGTCATTTTTGGATTGCGAACTAAACACGGCACTAATGTTCAGCTGCGCCCAACGGCAACTGCAAATCTTGAATTCTTATCAAATAATTGCTCTGATGGTTGCAGATCAAATATCGTCCAAATGCTCCCCTAGTTATCAAAGGAATCACATGCACTTTCAAAGAAGGGACAAGGGTGGGAGTTGTTGGTAGAACTGGAAGTGGAAAGACTACACTGATAAGTGCTTTGTTCCGCCTTGTAGAACCTGTAAGCGGGAAGATTCTTATAGATGGACTGGACATTTGCTTGATGGGTCTAAAGGATTTAAGATTGAAGCTCAGCATAATTCCTCAAGAGCCAACTCTTTTCAGGGGTACTGTTAGGACTAACTTGGATCCTCTAGGCCTGTATTCTGACCAAGAAATATGGGAGGTGAGCCAAATGATTCGTTTCCCTGAAAATGTATACTATTCCTAATGCCAAAACTTGAAAGTTTTGGAGAGGCCATTTTTGTCGAACTTCCAAAATTACATTACTTTTAAGTTTTCTATAATCAAAATTGTGAGTTCTTTTTCTAATGAAGTACTGTATGTTTGGGGTTTAATAAACTTTAAATATTTCAGTTTTAGCATTAAATGACATTAAATAGTATTACTTAATGTCAAATTCCATAACATTACATAATCAATTAACTCCTCTTACTCTCTCTTTCCACATTTTACTCCCATTTTTAAAAACAATATGAGAAAATTTATTATGTATAACATAAACATCACTTCGGCATATAAGCCTTGCTAAAAAATAGTTAACTACTAGCAGTAACATAATGTATTAGCTTTTCATTTTTCATGTTTTGACATCAGAGTTCCAAATGCTTCACTTAGAACTTCATGGCATTGTCAATGGCAGGCTATAGAAAAGTGTCAGCTAAAAGCCACCATCAGTAGTCTCCCTAACCTTCTGGATTCATCAGGTAAGTTGAACAAGATTCAGGAATACAATTATTTCATGAACACTTACTTTTTACTGCACTTGGGGTCTTTTCTTAACATTTTGGTCCGTCCAACAGTGAGTGATGATGGTGACAATTGGAGTGCTGGGCAGCGCCAGCTCTTTTGCCTTGGAAGAGTTCTTCTTAGAAGGAACAAAATTCTAGTTTTAGATGAAGCAACTGCATCCATTGACTCTGCAACAGATGCTATTCTTCAGAGAGTTATCAGGCAGGAGTTCAAAAACTGCACTGTGATAACCATAGCTCACAGAGTACCCACAGTTACAGATAGTGACATGGTGATGGTCCTCTCTTATGGTATGCTACTTCTCTTGATTAATTTTCATCTAAGTATTAACTTGATTCTGTTTTAAAAGCATTGATTTATCAATATACAGGGGTTGTTTTATTTATAATCTTTGGTATATGTAGAAGTGATGAGGATCATATTGATGGTTTATAAGTCTACAGGTGTAGTAGGTGTAGGATTGGGAATTTTATCATGGTTAGGATACTATGTTGGGTAGTTTCCTTTTCTCATTAGGAATCTACTATTTTAACAGTTTAGAGACAGTTTTAAGAGACTGATTAATTGAAATTGAAATTAAAATTCCTCTTCTATCTTCTTCTTCTCTCTCTTTTCTTAGTTCTACATCAAATTCATGTCCAGAAACCTCCCAAAGAGGTCTTATTAAGATTGCCATGTCAACTAATGCGGATGTCGAATTCAGAGAACTCTTCATGCATTTCAATACAGCCATAGTACTAACCTTATTGAATAATAGAGAGAGAAAGATCGATCTTAATGGATGCTTGAGTTCCATGAAAGGGAGGATATGAACATTTTTATTAGCAGTAGCAAAATCTCCATGGGCCAGAGTTTAAACTTCCCAAATGAATACATGTTTGTTTACGTTCTAGACACTTACCATATATTCAGAATATTTATTTTTAGTCAGTTTTGTATCAAATTCTCCATAATTAAGCCGACACTATAACTGTTAATTGAACAAGTTTGTATGCTTTTGAAACTTACCATACATTCATATTATGATTTTTACTGAGTTTATGCATCTCTGAGATCATTTCATGTGTTATGATTTTGCAGGGGAGATGGTTGAATATGATGAACCTTCAAAGCTCATGGAAACTAATTCATCCTTCTCTAAGCTTGTGGCTGAGTACTGGTCCAGCTGCAGGAGGAGCTCTCTGCAAAGTCTCCAACATTACCAATGAAAGAGACAAGTGAAGTTTGTATGATTTGCTCTTGTACCTCATATTCAATACTGCATTATATATGTACTACACAATGCTCTATCAATACAAGAAACAATTTACACCCCCATGATCCCCATCTCCTATATATTCTAACTTTACTGTCATAATGCGGCTCCAAATTGTGCCTACTATGTGTATGGACCTAGTTATCGTTTGGTTGGTGTCGATATCCTTCTGTCTTTAAAGGTATGGATTCGAGATCCCCTGCCCCTGCTTGAACTTTCCTTTGTATCTGGCAGGGAAGGTAATAGCGAGGCTCTTGAGCCGATGTAAGCAGCCGGTTTGCGTTACTCACTCACAAATGGACAAATGCAACTTTTTACATATGCCACTCAGCTTGTACGTGAAATCGAACTTTTTGGGATTCGAGATCTGTGGATCTTGGTCATAATGACATATAGATTATGGAGTCTCCATGTATACTTTTGTTTTGAAATCAAAGGAATCCGCTTCAAGATGATCTCTAAGAATCAACGAAGAATAAAGGAGATTGCTTTTTGGGAGAACGGCCAAAACACCACTTCCGGATACATTAGACATATAGACCAAAACCTCTATTGTAACATTATTTCCACCCAAAAACTCGACAAACATTTCAAAATAGCCAAAAACTTCAAAACAACATGTAAGAACATATTTGCACTCTAACTAACTCAAAGGAATATATCCTTAACGTTTGGTGCATGTTAGCAACAACTTTAAAATCAGTTTTTCAAAAAATTATATTTTTGGAAAACATTCGTCAAGATCTTCGAAATGAGACCAGTCAATTATTCTTTCTTTCAAATTTTCTTTTTACACAATGGAAATTTGTTTTTACAAAATACAAAACTACATTTTCTACTAGTTTTTTTTTTAATCTAGATTGCATCCAAATTCGAATTTGCAAGCTTCAAAATCCTTTAACATAAAAAGAAGAAGAGAAGATCTTGACGAGTGCTTTCCAAATATATAAATTTTATCCAAATCTATTACTAAAAATAGTATGTAAAAAATATTTTTGAAATATTTTTGCATCTGCAAAAATATTTTTGCACAAATAAACATACAACTACTTTAACAAAAAAACATGCAAAAATATTTGTGCAAATAGAAAATTAATTTTTTAACTAGTTTGTATCCAAATTCAAATTTCTATGCTAAAAAAACAAAGACCATCAAATTAAGAAGTGAAGATCTCAACGAATTTTTATTTTATTCTTAAAACAAATATTGCTGATTGATCTTGACGTATTTTTAGAAAGCATTCGTCGTGATCGTCAAAATGAGACCAATTAAGAATACTTTTTTGTTACACTATGCAAATTTGAATTTGCAAAACATAACTAGTTTTTTATTTTTTTAATTTAGATTGTATCTAAATTCCAATTTGCATGCTTCAATACTAGGTAACACTAAAAAAAGAAGTGAAGATCTTGACAAATACTTTCCAAATATATAAATTTTTATCATTATCTGTTACTAAAAATAGTATGCAAATTTATTTTTGCAATATTTTAGTATTTTAGTTAATGGCTTTCTTGGTGTATCCTTGAGATATTCTCACTCGTGCCAAGCAGGTAAGCTAAAATGGTTATTTTTGGTGCCTTTTGTGTCTGATATTCTTATTGTCTAAGGTCCTTGGACCTAAGACAACATACTTGTACATGAGGTTTGGGTTTTTGTTTTCTAATATTATAACAGAAACAGTTGTGGTCCTCCACAATTTAGGTTTTAAAATGGGTTGTTGATACTCTTTGTGCCCAGTGCTTGAAAGATTAAGCAATGTCATGGTGGTGTAACACACGAGGCTGGATTTTACTGTTTACGTATTCATAATATAGTTGATGTGTATGATTGTGATGATTCTCCAGTGTGAGTAGTATTGCAGGTTGATGCACAGATTTGAAATCAAATTTTTAGCAACGGCTCTAAACAGTTTGCAAGAAGAAAAATTATGCATTGCTATTTTTTACAAAACACTGGTGAATTGCGACATATTTTACTGTTTCTATACATAAGCTTGCAACGGCTCAAACCCGATCGATGTTAAGCTACATTCTTACAACGACTCGAAGCTGTTACTAAGCTACAGTTTCACAACAGTTTTGAACCGTTGCTGCTTCATATTTTCAATGGCTCAAACCGTTGCTAATTTTTCTGCAACGAGAGCTAACAGTAGTTAATCCAACAATTTCACGGTTACTTGATGGGTGAGCAACGGTGATTAGCCGTCGCAAATGGTTTAAACCTATGCAACGTCAAAAACCGTCGCTGTTTGTCTTGCTTGGTTTAATATAATTTTTGTGAGGGAAAAATTGAGACAATCCTCACTAAAAATTATTACTTATATCATTTCCATTCGAACCCGCGGGTCAGCCTGTCCCCAAGTTCGTGCACCCCTAGAATGCTCAATTTCTTAACTTCTCTTAACCACTAAAAAAATAAGGCCAGGTTCCTAGTACGCCAGGTTTTTGACAAAGAGTTTTGAGAAAAGATCTCGGTCGCTGATTTTAATTATTCAATGGTTTATCACAAACCTTATTTTCTTCAATTGGAGATCCCGCACTCTTGTTTCTTCCAGTTCATTTAAGTTTCCCTACCGTATATGATTGTTGCCGTTTGGGGTACTAGCCTAGTTAGGATTCCAAGCTCGCATTGTGACGCTATGGCGGAGCCTCATAACTGTTAGGATTCCACCCAAATGTTTTGAAATCCATATCTAATGGCATATATTCTTTTAAGTGCCCCGTTATTTGTTGAAAATAATTAAGTTTTGTGCTTAGTTTTTGCTCCCTTTTTAATTAGTAGTTTTGGATTTAGTGATTTACCCTGCATATGACATATCATGCTGTTTCCTTTTTGGTTACTTATTCTTACACTTTATTTACATTAGTTTGTGGGTGCATATGGATATGATCCATGGGTTGATTTTTTTATGAGGATGATTTTCTCACCATGTAGATCCTCGTCACAAAATTTACTTCTTTATGAAATTTCTAATTCCTTAAAAAGTTACTTAAAATTAAATTTAAGCAATAAAATTGGGTGGTTTAAAAATTTAAATTTTGAATCAACTATTGACAATGATGGAAAATTCAGAACGGCATAATTTTTTGTAAAGATGATCGAGATAGTGAGGAGATCATCCCCAACAACAAATAAACATTTGGATCATATCCGTGTGAGCAAACAAACTACTATAAACAAGGTGTAAGAATAAGTAAAGGATAACTGAGGGAAATCGCATCATATATACGGTAGTTTCAAAATTACTTCACTCATTGTAAATACAAAATACCAAATGTACACGTGTCATATAAAAAACTAGGGATCATAGAATGTTTTAGTATATTGAGATGTATGTAATCAAAGCCAATAATAAAAATACTCAATGTAATGAGCTAGCGTGGCACGAAGGGTATAATTGTAATTTATAACTTTGAGGGCCTATATAAACCCCTCAATCTTCATTCAGAGCTTTTCTTTCTTTAACTGTAAAATTTTATAGTAGTGCCCCACCTAAAAAAAATGAGTGTTATTATTGACACTTAAGTTTTTTATTGGTTGTGACCTAAGTTTGTTTAATTTTAATCAATTTAATATAAAAATATTTTTTATTAGGGGTGACTTTTTTTTTAAAACTATTTTTAAACTTATTAATAATTAAAAAAGTATTTATTAAGACTTAAAAGATTAGGTTAAAGAGAAAAAATAGAAAGTCGACTCCACCTTCAACGGATTTATTTGCTCCATCAACAACGAATTTTTCGTTGTTGGTTTGGCCTCAAGTATCCGACCATTAAATCTCTTATGCAGTAGGGTTTATTTCACATAGATTTTCATGGAGGATGATTCTATGTTTAGTAAAACTCTATTAATGAGTGAAATCTGTAAAAAAAAACTCAATTGATGAGACTGTTGGTTCCTCAAATTTCGTAAATGATTCTCAATCAGATCATTCGAAGGTATTGTCACAATCTTTTTTAAATTTTTATTGTTATTTTGTAAAAAAACGAGATTAAAATTTAGGGGACACGAACTGAACTCGGCCATGCAGAGACGAGTCCTAATGCAAAGACTCACCTGCCCCAGGCCGAGTCCTACACCTAGGACTCCCTCATCCACGGGCAAGTCTTAGTGTCGAGTCTCATCCTCCAGAGGTCGAGCCTTCCCATCAAGGCTCCCTCATCCACGGGTGAGCGTTAGTGTAGAAGAGTTATCTTCAATTCTAAGTGTTCAAGTCCAATCAATCATTGCTAAGGTACAATTTAGTAGATTCAAAATCTCTACTATTGAAATGGAGATTAACGAGTTGTAAAGACTATTATCCAGCAAAAAAGAATATTAAGGAAGAAAAACGAAGGCTACTCCTCTTCTTCGGCAGACAGTGGTGGAGGGAGTGGATTGAGTCGCTTCAACCTAGCCATCGCCCTTCTCCTCCAATGGATTCTCTCAAAATAAAAAATAAAATGCTTGATTTGAAGATCGGCAGCAAGGGGGGTCGTGGGTTCCGCAGCTTCTACTCTAGGGTTTTAGAGAAGAAAAAAGGAAAGAGAAAAAGAGGGGGAAGAAAGAATAAAAAAAGTCGGGTTAATTTTTTAGGTTANAAAAGGAAAGAGGGAAAGAGGGGGAAGAAAGAATTAAAAAGGTCGGGTTAATTTTTTAGGTTAAATTTTTTTTTTCATTATTAAAAAGAAAACTAAATATTTAGAAGTGGGATATTTTTAATCAAAATGTGGGATAAAAGTGATAGATTTATGGATACCCATGAGTGTAGGCCACAACTAATAAAAAACTTAAGTGTCAATAACAACACTCAAAAAAATCCTGGCTCCCCCCAATGTGAGGTGAGATAATTTCCTTTTTAATTTATTGAGCTTCTTAACTTCGTATGTCTGTCTTTTGACCCAGCTGTATCATCATCTTCTAATTACTCTAGCAATAAAGCTTTTTGGACGGACACTTTTGCGAAATTGGTGCCACATGCATATGTGGTAGTATGGGACCCACCACTTTTTCTCTCTCAAAAGTGTTATGAGGAATTTTCAACTTATGTGACAATGGGACCCACTAGGGGTGTCAACGGGTCGGTTCCGGATCGGAACCTAAAGGTTCCAGATCCGGTTCCGTTAATATGAAGCGGTTCCGGATCCTTTCGGTTTCGGCTTCGGAAACTCAATTGGTGGTTCTGGATCTGGCACCGCTAGGACTGCGGATACCCGCGGGTACCCGATACCCGTTTTAAGTTATTGTTTTTTATTTTTTTCATACAAAACCTATTTGTATTTTATATTTTCGTATTCTATTCAATAATAAAATTTATTTTATTATAAAATTTGTTAAATAATAGTCATTGGTTTCTTTTTTTTTAATTAAAAAAAGTTAAAAAAATTAAAAAATTATTATATAATATTAAATTAAACTATAAAATTATAGAATTTATACGGAACCGAGTACCCGGTACCCGTTGGGTGGATCTGAAATGGATCCGAAAAATTTCGGATCCACAAAGTGAGGTCCCGGAATCGCAAAAAACGGTTCCGCTACCCGTTCGGTTCTGGATTTTTGGGTACCAATTGATACCCCTAGAACCCACTATGTCACAAAAGTGTCAAGCATTTATTTTGTAAGTCCGTCGGTCCAAAAAGCACCGCTCTTACTCTAGATCTTAACAGCTGAAAGTCAAACTGAAAATCAATCTTCGTATCCAATCTCCATCGTTCTAGTTGATTTGATCTCAACAGCTGAAAGTCAAACTGAACCATTCAGAAAATATGAACATAATCAAAACCCAAATCCTCACAAAAATTTCTCAACAACTCAGAGCCAACTACTCAAAAAAAATTGATTATAATTAAAATTGAAGCTCAGATCCACGGGCTCTTTAAATATTAGACGAAACCTGCAGAATTTGCTATGATAAATATTTATTTAAAACATN
Source organism: Macleaya cordata (assembly GCA_002174775.1). NCBI lineage: Eukaryota > Viridiplantae > Streptophyta > Magnoliopsida > Ranunculales > Papaveraceae > Macleaya > Macleaya cordata. The sequence goes on along the minus strand of MVGT01001698.1, from coordinate 143,110 downwards.
TAGGTTTGCTTTTATTATTTTTAAAATTTCTTTTTCTTAAAAAAATTAGTTAGTTCTTTCTTGATTAGTTAATTCGTAATATTAATTAGTGTGTTTCCGTTCCACTCCTCGTGGGATCGACCTGTATTTGCTGATATCTACACCATAGATACTGTGCACTTGCAGTTATAATTAAATAGTGCTTTTCAAGCCTATCACTTACCCTTTATTTACATTAGTTTGTGTGTGCATATGAATATGATCCGTGGGTTGATTTTTTCATAAGGATAATTTTTTCACCATGTAGATCCTCCTCACAAAACTTACTTCTTTATGAAATTTCTAATTTCTTACAAAGTTACTTAAAATTAAATTTTAACAATAAAATTGGGTGGTTTAAAAATTTAAATTTTGAATCAACTATTGACAATGATGGAAAATTCAGAACGACGTAATTTTTTGTAAAGATGATCGAGATAGTGAGGAGATCATCCCCAACAACAAATAAACATTTGGATCATATCCGTGTGAGCACACAAACTACTGTAAACAAGGTGTAAGAATAAGTAAAGGATAACTGAGGGAAATCGCATCATATATACGGTAGTTTCAAAATTACTTCACTATTGTAAATACAAAATACCAAATGTACACGTGTCATATCAGAAACTAGGGATCATAGAATGTTTTAGTATATTAAGATGTATGTAATCAAAGCCAATAGTAAAAATACTCAATGTAATGAGCTAGCGTGGCACGAAGGGTATAATTGTAATTTATAACTTCGAGGGCCTATATAAACCCCTCAACCTTCATTCAGAGCTTTTCTTTCTTTAACTGTAAAGTTTTATAGTAGTGCCCCACTTCTGTATGGTCATTTTCTAATTACTCTAGCAATAAAACTTTTTGGACTGACACTTTTATAAAATTGGTGCTAGATGCCTATGTGGCAAGGTGGGACCCACCACTTTTTCTTTCTCAAAAGTGTTATGAGAGATTTTCAACGTATGTGACAATGGGACCCACTATATCACATATGGGTCGAGCATTTATTTTGTAAGTCGATCCAAAAAGCACCACTCTTACTCTAGATCTTAACAACTGAAAATCAATCTTCGTATCCAATCAGCATCATTCATAGTGCAGGTCACACTAGGGTCATGGGACCATTTGATCTCAACAGCTGAAAGTCAAACTGAACTATTCAGAAAATATGAACATAATCAAAACCCAAATCCTCACAAAAATTTCTCAACAACACAGAGCCAACTACTCAAAAAAAAAAAATGATTATAATTAAAATTGAAGCTCAGATCCACGGGCTCTTTAAATATTAGACGAAACCTGCAGAATTTGCTATGATAAATATTTATTTAAAACATTACTTAGAAGACTAAAAAAGATTTTAAGCGACCATTTGAATAAGATATTTAATTTTCTATTGTGGGAATGAACATCTTAAATTAAAATTAAAGGACACCTTTTATTTGATTTCTTGATTGTTATATTTTTTTTCCCGTATTTCCTATATTGTGGGGAAATGAACACGGCTCTATTTTTAAATTTGCACAATAAAAAAATTTGGAGTTCAAAATGTTAATTAATTCGTTGTTGAACTGTTTTTTTTTTTTTTTTAATTTGCTGTCATTGCCAAGGTCTATTTGGTTGTTGACAAATGATGAAGGATGGGTAGTTTGATAATTTTCGAAAACTAAAAATTTGTAGGGGCAATTGGCCAAAAGTCCTTGAACATAGAAACATTATGGGACAGGCCAACCTCTTTATTTTAATCTAACTTCCTTTTATTTGACCAAGCATAAGTTAAAAACGGATTCTTACAAAATTGATATTTTTGAAAAGAAATTTTAGGCCCAAAAAAAAAAATTAGGTAAAATCGTTTTCAACGTGAGTAACTACTATAACCTTGAAGTTGAAATGTGATTAACCAACTTTAAAGCTTTTTGGTAAATAAAGCTAGGTTGAGTTGATGTGGTTATTTGACATCCAAAAGATTTTTTTTTCTTTTTGATCTTCAAAAAAAATTAAAGCTTATTTTGTAATTTACCATGTAAATAAAAATATTTATTTATTTATTTTTGAAATTTGGTATTCGTGATTAGTTTCATTTCAAAGATATTCATGAAAAAATTTCAAGCTTATTTTATAATTTACCATAATCCACATTTAAAATATCTTTTTTTTTAAATAAAAATTTAGTATTGATGTGTGGTCTCATGTTGTAGATCTTTACGGTTACTTTTTTAAAAATATAAATTTTGTCAAAATTTAAATTGTAGTTAAAAAGTTATCCTATTAAACTAAAAATAACAACAAAAAAAGAAAGAAAGAGAGACTTTTTACGCTAGAGGTGTCCTCTATGGGGTCCATATGAATATGATCCAAAAGTTAATTTTCAGTGAACATGTTCTCCTCGCCATGTAGATCATCCTCACCAAATATCAGCTCATTCTAAAACTTATAACCCTATCATATCTAGTGATTGAAAATCAATGATACAATAGACAACTAAATAAATCTATCTATTTTTAAGGGATGATTTCAGAGGATTGGAGGTCTTAGAACAAGCTGATTTTTTTAATATAATGATTTACATGGTAAGGACTGAGGAGAACATCCTCACAAAAAATCAGACCTTAGATTACCCTCTTTTATGGTGCAAGTCACACTAAAGTCACGGGAACCTAGGGGTATTTGATCCGTTCTCAAAAAAAAAAACATAGTCAATGCTCTAAATTTATAAACTTCAAACACAAAAGAATTGCAATTACACAATATCATGTCTCACGTACGGGAGAGTAAAACAAACATTTATTACAATAGTAAAACAAACATATATATATATAACCAAACTTAATGGTAATTTCGCGGCCGATAAGTTTTGAACCCAAGACCTCCCAAGTAATGGGAGGCCGATAAGTTTTGAACCCATGCAAACTAGTAGGGCAGGCGGTTGTTTGGTAAGTAATAACATTATGAACTTGGGTTTCTACCCCAATATCACAGTAACTTTCTTCTGGCAAGAGAATTGCTAGCGACGTGCAAGAAATGAAACAAAACTCTGCATTCAAAAGCTTAAACCTCGCACGCCCTACCATGTATGGAACTCTAGGACCCAAACGACCAAATGAAAGAAAAAGATTATCAACGGTCAAATAATGATCTGAAGGTAAATACTTAATATTTGATTCCCTCCTCACTATTCTTACTTATTCTGACTCTGCTACTTAATTTCAGGTGCAAATGTAAATTACACAAGAGAAGAAAGAAAAAGAAAAAAATCCTCCATTGATGGCTTTCTTGGAGAGTAACCAAGGTATCCATTTCTTGTTTTTCTGTTATGGGTTCATGTCTATTAATCTAATTCTGAGAGTAACCAAGGTATCAGTTTTAGTTCATGGATTTTCTAGTTGATTTTTCTCCTTTATTTGGGTTCTTTGAGTTAAGTTTCCAAAGACACAGCAATATAAAAAGTAAAAACCAGAGACCCAAACCAACAAACCCACTAGCAAAGCTAGATTATTGTTAGTTGAGTTAGCTTTTATCTTGTTTTTGGTTTTCCTTTTTATCAGATATTTTCTAAAGTTCTTTTATTTATGTGTACACAAACTTGGGGATTTTATGTATGTTATTTTTAGGTAAACTTAGGGTATTTTTTCTTTTTCCCCTTAATGCTTTGCTGATCTTTGTCTATTTTAACTTGGCTGATGTCAGTTTGTTCATGCATTTTTTAGTTGATTTGTTTTTTCTTTATTTGGGGATTTTATGTTATTTTTGGATTTCCAATATTGAAATGAAACTGAAAGTAGGAAACTGGTTTTAATTTTTTTTTCATCTTTTGTTTTCTTTATAGTTTATATGTAGGGAATCTCTAGATTCTGATCTCTTCTTTTTCTATTTTTGTGGCCAGTTTTATAATGTGTTATTATGAACTTATGTTTCTAATTAATAAACTTTATTTTTTCTGTTATAGGTTATGATCATAATGATGAAATTATTTTTCTAGCTTTTTTTTTAATGGTACTTGTAATTGATGGACTATTATGATTCTGCTGATTGCATTTTTTTTCGTCTTTCTTTTCCTCTTCTCCTTTTTTTTCTGTTTTTTTTTGCCGAAATACAGGGAAGCTCTCTGGGATTTGTGGAGGAGAGTTTAGTTTGCGATCTTCATGCATTCAAGGAATTATAATTGACGGTTTAAATCTTTCATTCCTCTTCATTTTATCTCTCATTTGGCTTATAGGTTATGCTAGAAAGCATTATATTATTGGTAGTACATGTGGTTGCACAAGAAAGGACTGCTTATTCGTAGCTGTTTCAGTCTGTTGTGTTGTTATTGGCATTGCTCATTTTAGTATTTGTCTATGGGATGTATTTGAGAAAAATGGGTCAACCCATTTGAGTTGGGTGGTTAACATCATTAGGTGATTGATATGGATTTCTTTGTCAGTTTCTCTTATTGTTTGGATGACCATATGGTCAAGAATTTTGATTTTAGTCTGGTGGGTTTCCTTCTGTTTACTGGCTTCTACACTATATGTGGAAATCTTAGTGAAAAAACAAACAATTGGAATCCTTGAAATGGTTTCATGGCCTGTAAGTTTGTTGCTTCTCATTTGTGCTTTCAGACTTTTCAGCCACATAGTTTCTCAAAATACTCAAAACCAGACTTTATTTGAACCTCTGTTGATTGGACAAGGCAAAAATAACAGATCAGAATTAGGCAAGTCTAATCTGCTTAGCCAGTTAACGTTTTCTTGGCTAAACTCTTTGATGCGTTTGGGTCACTCGAAACCATTAGCTCTAGAAGATATACCTGATCTAATTCCCGAAGCTGAAGCGTTTATTGCTTACCAAGCATTTTCACATGCATGGGAGCTTCTCAAGAGTCAGAGAAGCTCAGATAATGATAGTAATTTGGTTTTCTGTGCACTAGCTAGAGTTTACTTGAAAGAAATGATGCTTGTAGGAATCTATGCATTTCTTAGGACTATCTCTGTCGTAGTTTCTCCACTGCTACTTTACGGGTTTGTGCGTTATTCAACCCGTGAAGAGGAAAACTTGTCTCAGGGTGTCTTACTAGTTGGGTTGTTGGTCATTATCAAGGTCATAGAATCTTTATCTCAGAGATATTGGTTCTTTAGCTCAAGAAGGTTCGGCCTGAGGATGAGACTGTCTATCAAAAGCAGCTAAAACTTTCTAGTTTGGGCAGGAAAAGGCACTCGACTGGGGAGATTGTTAACTACATTGCTGTTGATGCTTACCGCATGGGTGAATTCCCATTTTGGTTGCATTCTGCTTGGAATTATGCAGCTCAATTGTTTCTAGCTATTGGTGTACTCTTCGGGTTAGTTGGTTTTGGGGCTCTTCCCGGTTTAGTCCCCCTTTTTATATGTGGACTTCTAAATGTGCCCTTTGCGAAGATGCTTCAGAATTATCAGTCACGATTTATGGTTGCCCAAGATGAATGACTAAGAGCCACTTCTGAGGTTTTAAACAATACGAAGATCATCAAATTACAATCATGGGAAGAGAAATTCAGAAACATGATTGAGTCCCTCAGAGATGTGGAGTTCAAATGGTTGTCAAAGTCACAAATCCAGAAATCCTACGGCACTGCACTTTACTGGATGTCCCCTACTATGATCTCTTCAGTGGTACTTTTGGGATGTGTCCTTATGAGTTGTGCCCCCTTGAATGTCAGCACCATCTTCACGATCCTTGCAACGCTTAGGAGCATGTCAGAACCTATGAAATTGATTCCTGAGGCTCTTACTGCTTTAATTCAAGTCAAGGTCTCCCTAGATCGCCTTCATAATTTTTTGTTAGATGATGAGCTCAAGGATGGAAATGTTGTGAGCAGGAGCCAAGCACCGAATTTGGGTCTCAGTATTGTTATACAATCTGGTATTTTCAGTTGGGAACCGGATTTTGCAGTTCCAACCTTGAGAGGTTTGGATCTGGTAGTAAAAAGAGGACAGAAAGTTGCAGTTTGTGGGCCTGTTGGTGCTGGGGAATCATCGCTCCTTCATTCCATACTGGGGGAAATACCCAAAATATCAGGATCAGTGAGTGACAGAAAAGACTCCTCGTGTTAGAAGCTTGCAGTCCAACTGAAGTTTACATATATTTATTAACTGCAGCTACTTTTTATTTGTTCTAGGTTGATATATTTGGGTCTATTGCCTATGTTTCCCAAACATCTTGAGTGGGACGATTCGTGATAATATACTGTTCGGAAAGCCAATGGACAAGACCAGATATGAGAACGCCATAAAAGCATGTGCTCTGGTTAAGGATATCGAAAGTTTCAACCACGGTGACGTAACAGAAATTGGTCAGAGAGGGCTCAACATGAGTGGAGGACAGAAACAAAGGATTCAACTGGCTAGAGCAGTCTATAATGATGCTGATATCTATCTCCTTGATGACCCATTCAGTGCTGTTGATGCACATACAGCATCTATTCTTTTCAATGTTAGTGAAACCATTACTTTATCCATCTCCTTACATTTATAATTGCATGCTTTAGTTCTTAAATATGAATGAAGTGATTTCAAGAATGTGTCATGGCTGCTCTTGAAAACAAAACTGTCATTCTAGTCACTCATCAAGTAGAGTTTCTTGCAGAAGCCGACAGAATTTTTGTAATTGGTTTAAACACCATAGATTTTGTCTTAATGATTTACCTGTGGTTTTTTTACTGTGTAAGTTGGATCAAATTTTCTTACTTTTCCAGGTTATGGATGGTGGACAAGTGACTCAATCAGGAAGTTATGAAGAGCTCTTGACGGTTTGGACAGCATTTGAACGGCTTGGTAATGCTCATCACAATGCAATGACAGTAATTGATCCTGCAAATAACCAAAACTTGTGTGTATCTCAAAGGTTGATTTTAGCTCGGTCCGAGGAATCTAAGCAGTCCTATCTCGTAAAAGAGAAAAATGACAGGGAGATCCCACGGAAGGGTAAGCCAGGGATCCAGTTAACAGAAGATGAAGAGATAGAGACTGGAGACATTGGATGGAAGTCATTCTACGATTATATCCTTGTCTCTAAGGGATCATTTTTTCTTGGTTTGTCTTTTTTGAGCCAGTCTGCTTTCTTCGCTCTTCTGGTTGCTTCAACCTATTGGCTTGCTGTTTCCATTGAAATTCCCCAAATCAGCAGTGGCATGTTAATTGGAGTTTACTCTGGAATTTCAGCTGTTAGTGCCTTCTTTGCATATCTAAGGACCTACTTTGCAACACTCTCGGACTGAAGGCTTCAAAAGCCTTCTTCTCTGGTTTCACCAACTCAGTCTTTAATGCTCCCATGCTCTTCTTCGATTCAACGCCCATTGGAAGGATTTTAACTCGGGTAAGATTGTTTTCTCTGTAGCAGTATGTGGGCATCATGCTGCAATCCAATACTGAGACAACTCAACTAGTTTGAGTTTTAAATCATGAGTTACCCACAATATTTCCTGGATGTTAAATGGAACATTAATATTCTTCATCTTGGTGTAATTCTCGAAAGAAATAATTCATGTTTCTTACCAAGTCACTCCCTGATCAGTCTAACTATCCACATGGTTCCTCCTGTTGCATCTTAATATTGAGCTTCATATATTGCAGGCATCATCAGATTTAAGCGTATTGGACTTCGACATACCTTTCTCCATCTCCTTTGTTATTGCAGCTGTCGTTGAGCTTGTGTCAACCATAGGTATCATAGCCTCAGTGACATGGCAAGTTCTCATTGTGGCTGTTCTCACAACGTTAGCTGTAATATATGCTCAGGTGGATCTCAATTTCGATCCTTACTTTCTTAGACAATATTTTTATATTGTTTCATTTTGATCAAAATATTCTCATTACTTTATTTTTTATGTTATGCTGGAAACGCTACTATCTAGCCTCTGCAAGGGAGCTAATAAGGATTAATGGAACAACCAAAGCTCCTGTAATAAACTATGCATCTGAGACATCACTAGGAGTGGTCACAATTAGAGCTTTCGCCATGATGGACCATTTCTTCCAAAACTACCTGAAGCTCATTGACATGGATGCTAAGCTCTTCTTTCATTCTAATGCTGCTATGGAGTGGATAGTCATGAGAGTGGAAGCACTCCAGAATGTGACATTATTCTCAGCAGCTCTTCTAATTGTTATGCTTCCTCTGGGTTCCGTCGCTCCAGGTACTTATGATCACAGATTGTATGTTTTTCTCAATTTGAATTGTCCTATCTCTAATGAGTTAATATCGCTTCACGTTTTGTGGGGCTCTCTCTATTTTATGCTTTGACGCTTACCAGTACCCAAGTCCTTATGACTCGATGGTACTGCAGCTTAGCTAACTCCATCATTTCTGTTGAGAGGATAAAACAATTCATTTATATTCCATCAGAACCTCCCGCAGTCGTCGATGACAAGAGGCCGCCAGCTTCATGGCCCTCCAAAGGAAGGATAGACTTGCATGAACTCATGGTGAGTAGTATATGGGCTTCACTGAAGTAATTCAATTATCTATATGGAGACAAGACATTTATTCTTTAAGACATAAATATTATATAGCCATTTACTGGGCTAGCTTTATGAAAAGAACACAATACATCTTTGATGATAGGGATCGCCCGACTTTAATAAAATGATTATCGACATTAAGGTTTTGATCTTCCATTGGAAGGCCCAATTCGAGCAGCTTAAAGGGTTGAGATTTGCTGTTCTGATTTTTTGTACATTCTCTCTCATTCTTTGTTTATATACTCATCTAAAAAAAAAATTTGCATACAGCCATGTTCATGTAAATATCCTGATGTCTTGGTTCATGTAGCTTGACATCTCGGTCCATGTCTATAACTAAATTACTGACATCAAGGTTACTTAGTGCTCAGCTGTGCCAGGGTTGAGACAGCTCTTTTGCCTTGGAAGAGTTCTTCTTAGAAGGAATAAAATTCTAGTTTTAGATGAAGCAACTGCTTCTATTGACTCCGCAACAGATGCTATTCTACAGAGAGTTATCAGGCAGGAGTTCACACATTGCACTGTGATAACCATAGCTCACAGAGTTCCTACAGTTACAGATAGTGACACGGTGATGGTCCTCTCTTACGGTATTATACTTCTCTTGATCACTTTTTCAGTTAAGAATTAACTTGATTCTTTTTTGAAAGCTTTGATTTATCAATCAATGGGGGTTCTTTTCTTTTACATGGTATCAATCTTCGGTATATGTAGAAGCGATGGAGATGGTTTATAAGTCTACAGGTGTAGTAGGTGTGGAAATTGATATCAGGGTTCACATTGTCGTTTTATTTGGTTTTTTTTTTTCCTTGAATTAAGAGAACTCTTCATTCATGTGAATTCAAATTCAGTAGTAATCTAATTGAATGATAAAAGAGAAGAACCTTAATGTGAGTATCATTGCCATGAGCGATGACATGCTAGAGTTCTAAAAGGGGAGCAGGATATTAGCACTCTTACTACCTACCAGTAGCAAAATCTCCATGAGCCAGAGTTTAAACTTCCAAAATCATGACTACGTGTTTGTTTACGTTCTCTACAATTTTATACAATTATTGATTTTTAGAAAATATTGTATCAAAATCTCCATAAGCCGGAGTTAAACTTCCCAACTGAACAAGTTTTTATGTTGTTGAAACTTACTATACATTCATAATTTTGATTTTTACTCAGTTTATGCATGAGTTCAATTTATGTCTTATGATTTTGCAGGGGAGGTGGTTGAATACGATGAACCTTCAAAACTCATGGAAACCAATTCTTCCTTCTCTAAGCTTGTGGCTGAGTATTGGTCCAACTGCAGGAGGAGCTCTGTACAAAGTCTCCATGACTGCCAATGATATATATGAGTTAGGTTTATATGTTTTGTTCTTGTACCGCATATTCAAAATACCAGCTACATTATATACACCCTATTGTTGAGAGGTGGATGTGGAGCCTCCTTTTATGACTTTAAGGAGCTTCCTTTTATGACTTTAAGGAGCATGCATCATGTTGTTTACAAGCCTTTCCCTCTTATTAGTTGGTCAAAAAGAGAATCTCATTCTCTAGTCTTGGTTTGCAGCACAACCACTGAAAGGAGGTGCATGCAGCTGCTACTATTTTGTCTTAGTAGGCTAATGTGCCTATAAATAAACTCTCTTCCTCTTCATTATATTTGAACTAAGTTAAGCTATTAGCAGAGAGAGAGAGGGAGAAGAGATAGAGAGAGTGTAATCTCTTGAGATAGTATGTAGAGTGTAATCTCTTGTGAGAAGAGAAGTAGTGAGTGTAAACTCCTTGTACACTTTTATTTCCTTGTTTATAGTAGATTGGCTTGGTATGGCTCAAAGAGGATGTAGGACTAGCTCCGAACCTCTATAAATCTTGCGTGTCATGTGAGTTACTTATTTCTTCTTTATTTGCTTCGTGAGTATTATTTATTTATTCATTCATTTACTTCCAAGATCCTGCATTCCGCAATCGAGAGAAAACTCTAAGTAGATTGATCACCTATGACGAGGGTATATTTTCTCAACAACTGGTATCAGAGTTGTAGGTACTATTCATCCGTGAATAGTGAATACGTGAATAGTGGTACTATTCATACGGTGAAAATTCAGCCACGAATAGTGAATACAGTACCAATTCACATGAATAGTAAATTCGTGAATAGTGGTACTGTTCATACGGTTCTATTCATCGGAGGGTGGTAAACATCGGCGTAGGAGTCATGGATGATAAATTAGACGTCGCAACGGTTTGAGTTTTAAACGGCAAAAATTTCTCATTTTGGAAGTCACAGATGGAGGACTATCTATGTGAGAGAGATCTCCACGCTCCATTACGTGGAGTGGAAAAGAAGGAAAAACTCGATGATGAAGAATGGTCTATTCGGCGTGATTCGTAGGTGCCTTACGGAGGAAGTGTACAATAATGTAGATAAAATTTCTACAACAAAAGACTTAATGGACACTTTGGAAAGGCTATATCAAAAGTCGTCGGCTTCAGGTAAAATTATGTTATGCGAACAATTATTTAATTTAAGAATGAATGAAGGCGAGACAGTATCAGTTCACCTTGGAAGGTTCAAATCAATTATTTCACAATTATCCAAGGTTGATATTACATTTTCGGATGAAGTCAAAGCTTTAAGGTTATTGTCTTCATTACCAACAAGTTGGGATACGGCTGTCACATCTATCAGCAACTCGGCAGGGAATGAAAAATTGAAATTAGAAAATGTAACGGCTATGATATTTAGTGAAGAAGATAGGAGACTAGAACGAGGGTATACTGCTTCTAGCTCTTCTTCAGGCTCTGCCTTGAACATGCAATATGATAGAGGTAGGAATTTTAACAAAAATTCAGATAAATCTAGAGGCAAATCTAGAGGAAAATCTAGGTGGAGATCAAAATCTAAACCTAGAGTGTGTGTTGGACGTGCAACAAAGAAGGACACTTGAAAAGAGACTGTCCAGACAGAAAAGGTGCTAAAAATGGTGGAAACAATGGTGATCAACAGAAGGAGGTTAATGTGGTTGCAGCCGCAGATGACGGAGTAAAAGTCATGGTGAATGACAATAATGTGATTACCGAGAGTTTTCTTTTACTCTCCGAGGACATCGTAGAGGAGTCTTGGATAGTAGACTCGGGTACTTCTTTCCACGCTACAGGTAATAAGAGGATCATGACCTCTTACAAGGCAGGGTACTTCGGTCAAGTCTTTCTTGGTGATGGTGAAGCGTGTGATATCATCGGCAAAGACGATGTGAACGTGAAAGCCAACAGTTCAACGTGGAAGTTGAAAGATGTCCGACATGTTCCAAATCTGAGAAGAAACTTGGTTTCTGTGGGCCAAGTTTGTGATGACGGCTGTGATGTTCACTTTTCTAAAAACAATTAGAAAGTGACAAAGGGAGCTATGGTGTTAGCTCGAGGACAAAGGTGTGGTACTCTCTACCGGGCTTCAAAAGGACCTACTCTAGCGGTGGCTAGTGGTGGGGAAGACGTCAGCTTATGGCATAGAAGACTGGGACACATCAGTGAGAAGAATATGAAGATTCTACATAAAGATGGTCATTTACCGAAGGCAAAATCAGTTGAGATGAGTTTTTGTGAAGATTGTGTTCTTAGAAAGCAAAAGCGGGTTAGTTTCAACAGAGGAGGCAGAAGCTTGAGGAAAGAAAAATTGGATCTGGTTCATACAGATGTTTGGAGTCCAGCAGATGTCACTTCTTATGGTGGTGCTCAGTACTTCGTTACCTTCATCGATGACCATTCGAGAAAGGTATGGATTTATTTCATGAAACATAAATCTGACGTGTTTGATGTGTTTCAGACATGGAGAGCTTTGGTTGAAACTGAAACAGGTCTAAAGCTTAAATGCTTAAGGTCAGATAATGGTGGTGAGTATGATAAAAAGGAATTCTTACAGCTATGTGCTACTAGTGGGATACGTTTGGAGAGAACGCTCCCAGGGACACCACAGGAAAATGGGGTAGCTGAGCGTATGAATTGGACGCTAAATGCGCGTGCCAGATGCATGAGATTGCAATCTGGGTTGCCCGAAGCATTTTGGGCACATGCTACAGAGACGGCTGCTTATCTAATCAATCGGACACCCAGTAGTCCATTGGATATGCGGATTCCAGAAGAGGATTGGACTGGTAAAAAGGTAAATCTTTCTTATTTGAAAGTTTTTGGATGTGTTGCTTATGTTCATCTTAATCCTACAGAGAGGAAAAAGATAGGTCCTCAGGCAAAGAAGTGTATCTTCATAGGCTATGGAGGTGACTCATTTGGATACAGGTTTTGGGACTACGAGAGTCACAAGGTTATCCGAAGCAGAGATGTAACCTTCAATGAAAATGCATTGTATAAGGACAGGAATGCAACACAGCTCCAATGTGATGAATCAGAAACTCAAGTCGACAAGGCAAAGTTTGTTGACATGAGTGACGTTACAGGGATGACAAGTAGAACAGTGGAAGGGGAAGAACAAGCAGAGGCTCCACGGGAAGAGGAACCTCAACTGCAACAGGAAGGTGTTCCAACTGCAGTGGGAGTTCCTCCCACAGCTCCACAGGATCAGTCAAGTACTCAGACTGAAACATCTACGGTGTTCGTTCCAAGAAGATCGTCACGGACTCCTAAACCTAATCCAAAGTATATGAATACAATGGATCATCTGTTGCTTACAGATGGTGGTGAACCGGAACATTTTGATGAAGCGCTCCAGGTTAAAGACTCTAGTAAGTGGGAACTTGCTATGAAGGATGAGATGGACTCACTCTCACAGAATGACACTTGGGTGTTAGCAAAGTTGCCGAAAGGCAAAAAGGCGTTAGAGAACAAGTGGGTCTATCGGCTAAAGAACGAAGCAAATGGAGACACACGCTACAAGGCGAGGCTCGTTGTGAAGGGGTTTCAGCAGAAACCAGGTATTGACTACAACGAGATATTCTCTCCAGTTGTGAAGATGACCACTATCAGAGTGGTGCTTAGCCTAGTGGCTTCACAAGATCTCCACCTTGAGCAGTTAGATGTAAAAACTGCATTTCTTCATGGTGACCTTGATGAAGAAATTTATATGAAGCAACCAGCTGGTTTCATCGAAACAGGCAAGGAGGAGATGGTGTGCAAACTCAAAAAGAGTTTGTATGGTTTGAAACAGGCCCCAAGACAGTGGTACAAGAAGTTTGACAACTTCATGTACAGAAGTGGCTACTCGAGATGTAACGCAGATCACTGTTGCTACACCAGAAGGTTTGAATCTGGTTACATCATTTTACTATTGTATGTTGACGATATGTTAGTTGCTGGAACTTCTCTACAGGCAATTAAGAATCTGAAGGCGCAATTGGCAAGTGAGTTTGCCATGAAAGATCTTGGTGAAGCACAATAAATTCTCGGTATGAGAATCAGCCGGGATAGGCATAAGAGAACTCTTATACTTAATCAGGCTGAATATATTGAACAGGTTCTAAAAAGGTTCAATATGGAGAGTGTTAAGCCAGTCAGCATACCACTTGGAAGCCAGTTCAAGCTTTCAAAGTTGCAGAGCGCCACAACAGATACAGAGAAGGATTATATGGCAAGTGTGCCATATGCTTCAGCTATTGGGAATCTTATGTACGCTATGGTGTGCACAAAACCAGATATTGCCCATGCAGTGGGAGTAGTGAGCAGGTATTCTAGCAATCCTGGTAAGCAACATTGGGAAGCTGTAAAGTGGATCTTCAGGTACTTGAAAGGTTCCACCAATGTACCTTTGTGCTATGGAATGGGGGACACCATTCTGAGGGGCTATATGGATGCAGACTTCGCTGGTGACCTTGATAGAAGGCGAAGTATAACAGGGTATGTGTATACTCTAGGGTCTACTGCAGTGAATTGGAACTCACGGTTACAAAAGTTGGTGACATTGTCAACAACTGAAGCAGAGTACGTGGCTGTTACAGAAGCCAGTAAGGAGATGATATGGATGAAAGGCTTGTTAGCAGAATTGGGGTAGGAACAAGAGAACAGTGTTTTGTATAGTGATAGCCAGAGTGCTATTCATCTTACCAAGAACTCAGCCTATCATGCCAGGACGAAGCATATCGACATCAGATATCATTTCATTCGATCTCTGTTGGAAGATGGCGAGTTATTACTCGAAAAGATTCTTGGTTCAAAGAATCCAGCTGACATGTTTGCCAAAGGGGTAACAGTGGAAAAACTGAAGCTTTGCAAAGCTTCAGTAGGTCTCTTATTCTGAAGGGATAAGGATATGAGCCACATCAAGAAGATTCAGTTAGTACTGACAATCCAAGTTGAAAAGGAAAGGTAATAGTGTACGGCAGGTTTGGGGTTGAGGTTTATTCGGCTTCAAGTGGTAGATGGTTGAGTGGTGGATGTGGAGCCTCCTTTTATGACTTTAAGGAGCATGCATCATGTTGTCTACAAGCCTTTCACTCTTATTAGTTGGTCAAAAAGAGAATCTCATTCTCTAGTCTTGGTTTGATGCACAACCACCGAAAGGAGGTGCATGCAGCTGCTACTATTTTGTCTTAGTAGGCTAATATGCCTATAAATAAGCTCTCTTCCTCTTCATTATATTTGTACTAAGTTAAGCTATTAGCAGAGAGAGAGGGAGAAGAGATAGAGAGAGTATATTCTCTCTTGAGATAGTCTGTAGAGTGTGATCTCTTATGAGAAGAGAGGTAGTGAGTGTAAACTCCTTGTACACTTGTATTTCCTTGTTTATAGTGGATTGGCTTGGTATGGTTCAGAGAGGACGTAGGACTCGCTCCGAACCTCTATAAATCTTGCGTGTCATGTGAGTTACTTATTTCTTCTTTATTTGCTTTGTGAGTATTATTTATTTATTCATTCATTTACTTCCAAGATCCTGAAGTCCGCAATCGAGAGAAAACTCTAAGTAGATTGATCACCTACGACGAGGATATATTTTCTCAACACCTATCGCCCGTCTTTTGTATTAAAATGATGAGGCTCTTGAGCCGATGTGTGCTGGTTTGCGCGCGTGACTCATGGACAAATGGTGCTGGATATTTTCCCCCAGTTTTCTGCATATTCCACCCACCTTATTCTTTTAACTCCTTTTTCATGCTTTATGCGCCTCGTGATTACACTCTTCATCACCTGCCTGTTGGGCATGTGTGGAGATCTTCCAAGGGAAGAATTTTTTAATAACTTCAAAATGAAAATCATTCTCAACTGTAATCACTCAAGTTGGAAGAACTAAGTACATATTAGTTAAATGTTTAAGTGATAACTGATTACTAAGAAAATATTAGCTAAAGCAGTTCTTCTTCTACTCAAGAATTGAGTTTGTCTCCCAACTTTTAAGTGTCCAATTCTATTTCAACAACTTAACAAAAAGAAAGCGGTTCCGGTGATGATGTTCTCCTCACTATGGCATGTGGGGTCTATATGCAAATGAACCAAGGGCTGGTTTTTTTGTGAGGATGTTCCTCACTATGTAGATTATCTTTGCTGGAAATCAACTATTTTAAAACTTGTAACCCCTTGATACAATTTAACTGTAAAAATGAATGATTCAATCATAATTGACTTTTAATAACTGAATGATAAATTTATAAGTTTTAGAATTGGCTGATTTTTTATGAGGATATTCACTTAATCACCTATATGTAGATCATCCTTACTAAAAATCCACCTTTGTCATGTAGTCCCCACGAGTCATTGTAAAATGTAACAATGATGTTAATATAAAGATGTGAGCGAAACCGTTCTCAAACAAA
>MVGT01001698.1:71972-121494 GCA_002174775.1 Macleaya cordata | reverse complement strand
GTCTACATCCACCGTAGATTATACCTTTCGGTAAGAAATTCTTTTAGTTTTTCAATTAGCCTACATCACCAATTTTTCAAACGAACTAGGGTCTTAGTTAACCTGAATAAGAAAAACCAATTTTTCAAACATGTAAAGCATCATAAACAAGTGGCGCCTTTGTAATTCGAATTTATCTAGCTCGCAACACCTAAAAGGTAAACCGGAATAAGAAAAACCACCGTCGGCCAATAAGACTCGAATCCAAAAGTACTCCCCTTGAAGCAAGGACAAATCTACTACATATGCATTAGGTGGGTAGTTCTACTATTGGGATCGGCCCAACAATATGTCTAATTAGACAGATTAATATAGCAGTTCAAATCTATTTTGTATTTATAGGACCTACACATACATAAAGAATGGTGGATGTGACTTGCCAACTCAATCTATCTAATTAGCCAAATATTTGAGCCGATCCCAAAATCATTTTCGTTAGGTGGGACATACGTCATATCCAAAGTTACTTAAACTTTAATTTCTTAGTTATTATTTGTGAATCTTTTACGTATTCCTCTATAATACAAATTTTATTATTTTAATATTTCCAGCACAAGCTAAATTTTTTTTTTCTGAGTGCCTGCACACTTGAAAAAGTAATTCTTATTTGCAAACCCAAGTTGCAACTAATTAATTTAAATTTTCATTCTATTTGTGGTTCCTAATTAAAGTAATATACTATACTAATTATCAATAATACATGCAGCTAGCCCATACCACACATATATTCTATAAAAAAAATAAAAAAAAATGCCCATACCAGACAAATTTGGATCAAAATTCAAACATTGATCCTGATTCAATGGTTCAGATTATCTGATCAAATTCACTTTTCTTAATACAGAAAGATCTCTTTAATTTGATAGTACTCTTGAAGAAAATTAAAAGTACCATATATAGAACTGATGAGATCACTCTATACCATTTAATCCCTTATAATAATGGGTTAAATTTGTCATTTCCTATAAAGGGAAAGGACATCCTACTCATATTCTTACACCAAAAATCTTTCTTAATTTAGTTAGTTATCTTTAAGAGCTTCTTGCTCTTCCATTCATTACTTTTGAACTACTAAATAAGAAAAGGACAAATATGCCACCTGACAAGTTGGTTATAAAAATAAAAAGCCCAAGGGTATATCTGTCCAATAAAATAAAAACAGAAGTTTCATCCACATAAAATCCTCAATACTGCTCCCTTTCCCCTTCTCATATACAACCCACAAAACAAAAACCCTACAATTCTTCAAAACTCTCCTTCTCTCTCTCTCTCCTCTTGGTTTTTCACTCATTCCCTCTTCTTTCTCTCTCTAGCTTTCTCTTCTTTTTCATTCTAAGTACTTCAAGCACATTTTGAAGGTATATTATCTTTAGGTGCATCAAAATAGTGTTCATGGACCCTAACCAGACACCTCCATATGGTCTTACTGATGAAGAATTCATGGAGCTTGAATCTCATATTCGTACGTATCATAAATTTGATGATAGAAACCCTAATACATGCACGTCGTTAATAACGCAACATGTCGATGCTCCGGTTAGTATTGTATGGCCACTTGTTAGGAGCTTTGAAAATCCTCAAAGGTACAAACATTTCATCAAGAGTTGTACAATGAGAGGTGATGGAGGTGTAGGAAGTATACGTGAAGTTACTGTTATATCGGGCTTACCGGCATCAACGAGCACCGAAAGACTAGAGATTTTAGATGATGAGAAGCATATATTGAGTTTTAGGGTTGTTGGAGGTGAGCATCGGCTAATCAACTATCGATCGGTTACGTCCGTTAAGGAGTTTACAAAGGAAGGGAAGGTTTATACTATAGTTTTGGAGTCTTATATCGTCGATATACCGGAAGGGAACACCGGAGAAGATACAAAGATGTTTGTTGATACTGTTGTGAAGTTGAATCTGCAAAAGCTTGCAGCTGTAGCTACAGCTTCGATGTAAAGATTCGATGGTTCACAGGATTCTTGACGACGATGAAAATGACACTGGTGGTGATGGTGGGAATTTTTTTTTTTTTTTGGGTTTGATAATTTATAATTGGCTATTGTTCCAAAAGAGGCAATTAAGCAAGTTGGATGGTTGGTTGTTTATTTTAGTTAATTATGGTGGGTGAGTTTTGTTACAATTTTATGGGTTATAATCTAGTTATTAGCTTCCTTTTTCTTTGTTAAATTATTGAAATTGTTGCATAAAATAATAAATAGTACAGTTTGTTATTTGAGAACTGATTCAAATGAAGAGAAATATGATTTATGCTGATCAATAAAATTAAGATGGTTTTTTAATTTTTTACTAATTAAATCAAAAATTAGATTTTATTATACACTTATTTAATTATACTTTAACTAATAATTTGCATGGTAACTCATCTCTTCTATGATCCATGTATATATGGAAGTATCTAGAATTTTCTTACAAAGATCGATTTTCTCAATTTTTATGTACGATGATTAATAATTTGGTTATTATACTAGTGGGGAGATATATACATGGCATATTTAAAATAATTAATACAAAAAATTAGTATTTATATTTAATATGTCAGACTCAATTAACTAGATTTAATGCTATTTAATGTTAAAAGTGTAATTTAAAAATAAATAGGATTTTACGTTAATCGTCATTTAATTAATTTTAGAGTTTGTTGGATACTAAATATACTTTCTATACATCGATGGAGCATTTTGCTTCATGAGAATAAACTCATAAAAAGCAGGGGGAGAACCTGGATTTCAAGTTTCAAGACATAAAACAACAACTTTAATGTTTGGGCCATAATGGAAATTTTGAACTTTTTTTTTTTTTTTTGGAAGGAAATGACTACTAAGTTAAAAGCACAAAAATTTCCCTTTTATGCGTAATAAGATCAAATTAAAGAATGATCCAAAAGGTTGGAGGGCCATGGCCCCCCGGCCCAAGTTTATATATATCTATGTGGCTCCGCCGCTGATAAGGACAAATTTTTGCAAAAATGACCATATTAGTACTTGGAATTAAGATTGGAGGTATGATTTTTTTGCTTCAAGAAAATCAAATTAGGTATTGTGAAGACATGAGGAATCAATCACATTTTACCACGTAATTCATATATTAAGTTAATGGTTTCATTAATCATCTTTTTTCATTAAATATGATTTTAATAGATACCTTAATTACCACAAAACCTAGGGCTCCAAGTAATTTTAGTTTTATATATAAGAGCTAGCAAGTATAAATGTGTGTATGTATATATGTGGGTGTTGCCTTATCAACATTTCCTTCTTTATGACTTGCTTTAACTTTAAAAGTTGTTCTTTTACTTGTTCACTCATGTGTGTTTGAAAGGGAAAATTAATTTGAGAGAACTCTGTTAGGGCTTTATCATATATCAAAATTCACTTTTAGAAAAGAAAAGTATGAGCATGCATGAGCAGAGAGTGAGAGGGGGATGGACTTCTCAAGGTTTCAATTCACTTTTCATCATCAGAAAAGAAGGTGTGTGAGAGGAGGGGGTTGGGGAGGTTTGGGAAGGTGTGTTGATAAGTGGTCTGTATTGCAATTTGGGGGTACCAGTACTTTTTTTTTGTTTGCCTTCTAACAGCAGGAACAATACAAACCCTGGGAGACATGTGAGTATCTTTAAGGAACATGTGATGACCTAATTAATTTAGAAGCTTCATATATAATACTCCTTTAATAATTATCCACTCTCTGTTTTCTTTTCTTTCTTTTTTTTTTTTTTTTAAATTACAATGTTGAACAATCTATAACCACTCTTCTTTTTATTTTCTGTTTTCTTTGGGTTAGTTTAAATTACCTCCAGAATTATTCACCATTTGAATATACCCCCTCAAAGATCTCGCATAGTTTCCGTAATTTTTACGTCTAAAGGCACATGTGTGTCTCCCATAGTTAGGGGTGTAAAATGGGCCGGGTCGGGCGCCCACGGGACAGTCTCGGGCGGGGCCAGGTAGGAAGATAAAATTCATGTCCATTGGAGCCCATCGGGCCGGGCGGGCCGGGTAGAGCATAAAATTGAGGCCAACGGCCCGCCCAAAGCCCTTTATTTGTGCCTTAGGCCATAACCTTATTTAGGGTGGTCGGGCCTTGGGCCATAACCTTATTTTCTTTCACTTAAAGAACCCAACTTCTTTTATAACCCACCATTCTCATACCTCTTCTCTAAGTTTAGCTATGTGAGACTAATTGCTTTAGGCTTCTAAACCAACATTGCTAAACATAGTGAAGAGACTTGAGAATAGTGGATTATAAATATACTTATTTACATGTAGTAGTGACAAATGCTAAGACATCCCTATCTTTATGGGTGAGGTTGTAAGTTTAATCATCTCATATGGAGGAGGCACTCATGTAATGTTAAACATTATAAGTTTTTTTTAAAGAAAATAAAAAAAATAAGAGAAGGGGTAGGAAGTGATTGATCGGGCTGGGTCGGGCCGGGCTTTAGGGCCAGGTATCGGGTAGCAAGTTGAAGCCCGAGCCTGCCCACCAAATTAAATGGGTTGGGCTGGGCAGGCCCGATTCGGGCTTTGGGTACCCATGGGCTGCGTCGGGCCGGTGGGCTTTATTTACACCCCTACCCACAGTGCTATTCATGACTAAAATACCCCTATGAACTAACACTAAGTTTTACTCTTTAAAGGTACGATCATTGTGGATGACCTAAAAAGATCGATGAAAATAATAAGGAGAGAGAAATAGCAAGATGCAAGGGGATTATTTGGGAGAATTAATTGACAGATGATTTTTGTTTCAAATCGACGTCAATTTCCTCTTCATCTTCAATTTTCGTTTTTTTTTCTAAAAATTTAAATTTACATAATCAAAACAACAAAATCTAGAGCATAAGGGTGTTGATTTCTAAATACAAAAAAATCAGCCCATCTCATCACCTATATCACCATTGAGCTCCCATTCATCAAGATCTACAAAAATAAGATATGAAGAGCAAAAACCCTATGTCAAAAACAAGGAAATCAGCTGAAATTTTTAATGTTTTTGGGTTGGAAGCTCACCCCAAAAAATGGAGAAAGATAAGGGGGAAGGATTGGGTTGATCTCCCCTTCCTCTCTTCCTTTTTCTTCTTCTTTCCTTTTCTTCCCATGCTGCTACGGTTTCTTCCTCTTGTTAGTTCAGAGGGGTATTTTAGTCATGAATGGCACTGTGCGAGATGCACATGTGCCTTTAGACGAAAAAATTACGGAAACCGTGAGTTTGAAGAGGTAAGTTAATTACGAAATCTATGAGGAGGTAAGTTCAAATGACGAATAATTCTCCGAGGGTAAGTTAAATTAACCCTTTTTTTTTTACTATAATTACTAATTAGTACTTAATAATTCTACTTGTAATCCCGGACTTGTGGTCACGACCGGTAGGCGATATGAAATGAGACTGACTAAACAAGTGTTTCGGATCGATCAATCCCAAGTTGAATTTGATCAACCATATTTCGTACATAATTGATTACAACTTATTAATTTTCTTAGGAAAATTTTAAATTATGCACAATTTTCTAATTAATTATCAAGCACATACATATTTTGTCGTATGATATGCTAGAAATAATCCATATATATAACATTGGTATAATAATTAAATAGATAATATTTCTTGATTTTTATTTTTTCAAGTTTAGCTCCTTTGTAGGGTTGAATTAGCTTGAACCAGAAAAAACTCAACCAAAGAAAGTAATCTTAGATCCTGGCAAACATTTGTTTCATATATCACCATGAAAAAGTCAGAATGCCAATTTTGAAATTCACAAGTTGTCCAGTATCTTGCAGTCTTAATCTCTTAAGCTACTTGGTAGCTAAGAAGCACGGAAACAAACATGGCTCAACAAAAGTAGAATCGATAAAGACCCGATGACGAAAAAATAAAGAGTGATGATATTGAGCATTCTAGCAAACTACGAGTCATCTTAGGAGTCATCCTAGTTTTTAATAATTAAACTAATAATTTCTTTTTATTTTTAGTTTTTAGAAAACTCACCCCACTAAGAATACACCCCACTCCTACCACCATCATAATTTCTAATGTCGACCACTGCAATGTCGCCACCATCACCACCACCACCACAAACAAACAACACCTCCCCTCACTGCACACATTGCCACCTTCACAACTACAACCCACTCCCAGGCTCCATGACGACCTTCACCACCTGTAACTTTTTTCCTGTATTTTTTTTAGGATTAATAAAGAAAGAAAGGAAGAAGAGAGAAGCTAGCTGGTGGATCGATCTTTTTTTTTTTATATATAGAAAATCTAGATCTGAGAATTTTTTAGATCCAGAGGAAAAGAGGAAGTGAGAGAGAGATAGAGAGAGAGAGAGGGATCGAGAAAGATAAGAGAGATAGGGAAATAGTGATGGTGATGCCACGGTGGTCGTTGTGGCGACGTGTACTAATGGTGGAGGCGGACTGGTGGTTCCCTCTCGATTTCTCTATCTCTCTCTCTCTTCTCTCCTCTTCTGGAGGCGGTGGTGATACAGTGGTGGTTGGTGGCAGCGGCGGTACACCGATACTGTTAAAGGTGGGCGGTGGAGTATGGTGATGGTAATAGTTGGGCGTATTTTTAGTGCGGTGTAAAACTCAAAAATTTTAAAAAAATTTTTTATTATAAACGGTTAGGATATCCAATATCATCAGTTAAAATAAATTACATGTATTTATACTCAAAACTTATTTCATAAAATGAAATCCCTTAAAAATATTCTAGAATATCTCCTACAGGAAGAGATTGTGTAAGAGATTTCCACGAGAGAGAGAGAGAGAGAGAGAGAGAGAGAGAGAGAGGTAGATGAAATGCATGTACCGTGTGTCAATCAGAATAAACTAAACCAAGAACAAATTGAGAAGAAAACTCTTCATTTCTTATTAACTCAATCAAAACTCTCTTCATAACATCATAATTAACTCGACTATTTAATAAATAGAATAACCAAACAAGAACTAAAAGGAGACTACTTGATAAACAAGCAAGACTCCTAAAACTCAAAATTACTAAAAATAGACATTTTTTGTTAAACACAAAGCTAAAAACTACTAAATAAAACAAGAAATCTGAAAAAAAAAAAAAAACTCGAACTAAATCCTAGTTTCTTTTAGAGACATAGTAAAATTGTCATTTCGAGGCCTAAACGGTGGAATTTTGCCGAAAAATACTCCGACTAACCGCTTAGCTATTAGTGTATTACATCAGACTAGTCCCTCTTAACAAATTTTAGTGAAGTTGGATCCCAGACCTCCAAATACGTCCACACCATTTTTTTTCTAAGCCATCAAGTGCCCATGCTTCATAGCTTGTAGCAAGCTTAAAAGCCCATCCAAATTTCTAGTTAAGACAGAAATTGAAGCTCTCTTTAGTGAAGTCATTGAGGATTTTTAACAAGCACTATAAGGACACATAAAAAGGTTTAATCCAAATGAAGGGTAGGATTGGCTTTCTATTATAGAAAGTGTAAATGAAGAAAATTAAGCTGTGTCTCACATGATTTAAAATTGTATTGCATATTAAGAGTGTTGTTTTTTACTGCAGTGGAACATAAAAAGCAGAATTCCAGCTCACTATGTTTGTAAAATAAGAGTGTTGATACCATGAACTAGGGTAAAGAAGAAAAATGCAGTGAATAACTACTAAAACTTATAACTGGCTTGCATATCCAGAAAAGGAAAAAAACAAAAGCAAAAAAGTAAAAAAGTAAAAAAAGAAGAAGAAAAGAGGTGGTACCTGATACTTGATCAAAGAATGATTAAAACCCTCTAGCTATAGCGATTTTCATCCAGCATATCTTTGTTGTGGGACCCTTGGATGATGGCTCTAAATTAGTTGATACTTATATGGCCACACAATTTTTTATTAAATTCACACAAATTTAAATTTTATATTGTTAGTTCTAAAAAATTAATACAAAGTAGTTTATCTAAATTTGACAATAAAGTTATAAAGTAGTTTGTGGATTTATATCGGTTTTAAAAACGGACATGACATTTTATAAAAAAATTACTATCCGTTTTAGATAACCAAAGAATAATTCGGCTAAAAGTTGTGTGGACAACCTTTAAAATTGACGAGTCCTCTTCATGCATTGGGTTTGTTTTTTACGCTGAATTTTATAAAAATACATTATAAGGGAAACATCTCTCATTTTTCTTTAGTAACACAACTTTTATTCTTATACTATGTTTACACCAATGTGTAGGCCCATATGAAGATGATCCAATAGCTGATGTTGATCAATATGATGAGAAGATTATCTTCACAAATAATCATATCTTACATCATCTCCACAAAGACCCCACCGAAAGGGTTAAGCAGAATGTAATATAACGTGGTGAAGAGGTGGGAACATGTAAAAAGTTTAACAATGTAGGTAAAACATGTAGAATATAGATAGATATATCAACCTGGGGAAATGTTTGGGGACATCGAAATTTGACCCCCAGAATTACATCTAAATAAAAATTAGGAGTGGGACACCTAATTAATAAAAAAAATATTTTAAAAATCCGAATTTTGTTAGAAAATGGATTGGGTTTTAAACCCATTTATACATTAAAAAGCCAGATCTAATTTTTAGACATCAAAAAACCCACAACAGGATTAAAGCCTAACGTCTTAGGATCCATACCTTTTGGACATCAAATATAACTTATTAAATGATCAATTATCATATAAATTAATAAAACATTAGGAAGAAATCAAAAACAAATCTGGTTGAGTTTTGAAATTAAGGGGTTGTATTGAATCAAGAGTTTTTAAGGTTATGACGGATTCTTTTTGTGACTAATTCTTTTGGATTTTAATAGAACCTAATGGACTTATGATGTTTCTTTAAAAAAAATCCAACATATTTATAGACTCATGTTTGGAATATGACAGAGCTTGCTAGACTTCTTTGATAAGTTATAAAGATTGTCATGGATTTATGAAAGGACCAAAACACTCATTCTATTAACTATTAATGGTGGTGTTGGTGGTGGGGGGTGGGAGTGGCGGTAGTAAGGTGGTGTGTGGACAGAGAGAAAAAGATAATAGCCTCTCACTTTTAAATATCCATAAAAATTTATTGACTTGAGGTCAGATTATTGAATGAAAAAAATATATATACCAAACTTTCAAAATTCATGAAAGTCTTGGATTCCTTACAATCCTTAAATATTCAAAGTGAAAATAAATACTATGGATTTTTAAAGATTCCTTAGAGGAGTTTAGTAGACTTTAAAATAAAATTAAATACCACAAATTTTTAAACCACCACATTCAATACACCCCCTTAAGAACTGGGACAAGATAAAACTAATCGGGTTCAGTTTTGAATTGGGGAACAATTTCTATGTGAGGGTCTTCTTACTAGGGGTGTCAACGGGGCGGTTTTGGATCAGATCCTAAAGGACCCAGAACCGGTATCGCTAATATGAAAGCGGTTCCGATTACCTCAATTGGTGGTTCTAGATTCGGTACAGTTAGGATCCACGGATACCCAATACACGTTTTTAATTATTTTTACCTTTTTTTTTATATGAAAAATATTTGTATTTTCGTATTCTTTTCAATCATACAATCAATTTTGTTACGAAATTTGTTCTATAGCAGTCATTGGTTTATTTTATTTTATTTTTTAATTAAAAAAATTAAAAAAGAGAGAAGTCAAAAATCTTTTTATAGTTGATTAAGCTAAAAAATAATTAAGTTTATACGGAATCAAATGCCTGCAGGGACTTGTTGGCCAAAATGAATCTGAAATTAATCGGATTCACAAAATGAAGTCTCGCAACGACAATAAACAACTCCAATACCTATCAATTCCTGAACCTCTGCAATTCCTTCCGACTAATTTGATGCCCACCCATTGACAATCCTACTTCTTACATGTAAGACCAACTAGTAAGTAGTAACTAATCATGTTTTCCTGGCCCTCGGAGGTCCTAGGGTAGGCCCTACATATTAATGCATGGAGGATAGCTGACATCATGTTTATAGATAGTCATCATGGTCTATGGTTCCAAGGAACCATTATAGCAAGGGGCTACAAAGTGAGAAGTGCCCTAGGCTTCCTTTTGTGGCATCTGCTTACCCTCTTTTACACCTTTCAAATGCAAAGCCAGTGAAGTAGATGAGACTTGTAAATTTGTAGTTGCACCCACCAAATAAATCTTTCCAAAGATCTTCTCTACTTCCTTGGTTTGCTGATCTCATCACACACACTCTCTCTCATCAAATTACTCTCTCTGTCTCTCTCTCTGGAGAGGTAAGAAGTACTACTAGTGCCACTGGTTCACTCTCTCTTTTCGCTTTCTCTCACTATCTCACTCTCATTTTACTTTCTTGATTTCTTTCTCACCAGATATCTTTGTTATTACTAATAAAAGAGTTAAAGAAAAGTAGGGTCTTTTTCTTTTATGACAAAAATGAAGCTAAAAACGTCTGCCATGAACAGGAGTTTGAGCAGAGAGATTATTTCGCTTGTGATGATTGCAGAGAACCAGACGAGAAATGAAGGAAGCCAAACAAATATCAGTAAAAAAGATGGGCCCTCAAAAGGCTGCAAAAGAAATGAGTGGCACTGCAACAAGAGAAGTAATGCTCTGTCTATCTTCTACTTGTTTTTACTCTTTGTGTGGCTCTTCTTCTCTCTATCTTAATTAATGGGTCCATGCATCTCTCTACCTCTCTGCAAATGGCTTTTTGACTCTTTCTTTTCCTTTATTACTGGTTTTTCTGACTTGGGTTTCTTTTATTTTGAGGACCCATTGTGTTTTAATGCTTAAAGATTTGGTGGGTTGTGTTAGAAAAACCTGAGGGAGCTTATGATTCTTAATGGGGTCTGAAGTCTCTAAACATTAGTCTTCTGGGTTTTGGTTTGTAGGAAGGAAAACCCTACATTTTTGTTTATGAGTTTTTGGTTTAGGGTTTGACAGAGGTGGGGGTAATGCATAATTCCTGTTGGCTTTTGAAACTCATGTTTTATGTTTTTTCAAGTCCTTGGAAGTAAATCAAACTTCTTATCAATCAGAAAGAAGTGAAAGGGAAATGAAATATACATTTGTTTGTTTTTTAGCTTTTGATGATTTACCTGTTTGGGAAGAAAGGGTAACCTATGGTTCCTACTGAATCTTTTACTGCCTCCCCTTGATTTTGAAATTCTGAGGAAACCTGCTTTAGGTGTCAATCAGTTTGTAGAGAAGGTTCCCTTTCAATTAAAAAAAGTTTGGAGGGAAGGTAAAAATAGTAAAACAGAAAGAAAGAGGAACCCCTTGTTTATTTTTATTTTTTTGTTTTATTTTCTAGAAAGAGGACTTTCTTTTTTCCTTTTTCTTGCTGAGGGAAAGATATATTTTTCTGGTTTGAGAGGAAAGGAGGGAGTCATTAATCCTTTTAAATTCTGAGCTCCATTGTTCTGGTTTTGATCAGGTACTGGGGAGGAAACTGTACCTTTGGTGGTTCATCCTGCAGTGTGCTTTAGCTTATACGGAGACAAATTGGAGGTCTGATACAACATAAGTTTTCCTCTTCCCTTTACTGTAGTTCTACCCTTTTTATATCTTCATATTTGCTTTGAACTGTTTTACTTGTAACTATCCATCAGGGTTGTCAATGAACTGCAGAATTGTAGTATTTGATTTGGTATACTTTTAATCAATTTCAATCGGAAAACCAACAAAGTTTTAACTCTTCACTCTAATATCTACAGCTTGTTTAATGACTTCTTGTATATAATTCAACAATTAAGATTGTATCGGAAGGTAATAAAAGAAAAAGAAAGAGTAATTGACATCCCAGTTCTGCTATTTTTAAGTACAGAAATTAAAATTTATACCGGATTAATACTATCTTTGTTCTTTAATCTCTTGAGATTCATCCTAATACTTCTTTTTACAAGTTGGATCAATGTGACTGCAGGTCAAAACATTGGTTTTGTTTCTCCAATACAGTTTGTTAAGAGCTAGATAAACAATTATTTATAATCCTATAGTATATCCAACCGGCAATTAAGTGCTGGCTGTGAGAACGAGTTCTCGGTTACTACCCGAATGAGACAGACTGTTGTTGGGTTCTTATAATCCTATAGAGTGAAGTTATGAACTTAGTGATTTAATCCTTCTTTTGTGCTGTAGAATTTATGTGGTGTTAACTAAGTGGTTTCAGCTCAGTTACTGAGAAATGGGGCATGCTCATAAAGCCTCGAAGGCACCTAAGCATTGGTTTATAAGGGGAAATTGTAGGTATAATGTATGATTTCTTGCCTTATAACATCATTTCCCATTGCTAAGCTTCTAAGATCCGTCTAATTATGTTAGCAGAAATTTGATTAACTGATTCATTTTCCCAACAATCGGTTCTCATCTAGTCATTTAACTACACGTGAATGTTTTTTCATGTATTTCATCTCTTTCAGATGCACGGTTGTTAGTTGATTCCATTTCTCCAATCTAGTATTTTTCAAGTGTTATGAATTATGATAAGTGATTTGGACGATTGATGGAAACATTGAATTATAAGTTTTTAATCTTATATAATCATGTAAAAGGTTTAATTTTTGTGTCCCATGTATTATGTTCTTATCTATCATCATTCGGATTTTGTCTTATGCATTATGTTCTTATCTACCATCACGATTAAAATTTTCAGGTCAATATTACCTGATTGTGGATAGGAAAGCACTTGGAGATTGAATCAATGTGAAGTTGAACTATTGAGAATGGTTTGACAGTATTACTACAATTGAACTACTAAGAATGGAGAGAAATATTTTCAATACTTCTCTTACTGACCGAAATCCTATGGTTATCGATGGAATGCCGCATATGTTCTCAGGTTCTCTTATTTCAGATGCTTTGGATCGTAATAGCCAAAGCCAGATCATGGTTAGTTATCCTTTTCTTTCCACATTGCGTGGAGAATCCATACATGGTTTTCAAATAACAAATCATGGTGGGGTGACTGATACAGAAGCATCAGTTTCTACAAGTATGCCACTTGGTAACACTGAATTTCAGGAGAATTTCATGGGAGGAACAACTTTATCTGCTACTTCACTTGCGAACCTTTTAGCTACAAGAACTGGTCTGCATGAAAATCTCAATGGATTGCAACTAGATCATTTGAGAACTTTTGTATCAAATAATTGCTGTGACACCTCAAATTTGTCACTTACAACCTCTGTGAACTGTGGATATGGAGGACAACAAGATATGGAGTTTTTGGCATCTGAGAAAGATTTCGATATGAATCGCCAACTTGATACTCGATGGGACTTCAACAAACTCCTGGGTCCACCGGAACTTGCAGGAAAATCCTCCTTAACAGCAGTTAGTCAACCATACCATTTCACAGGATGCTCAGATGCACCTGGGTGGATTTCAGCAAACAAGCCTACTATGGAAGCAGATCATATTTACGGCTACAACATGCCCTGTAATGAGTTGTCCCTAAGTCTTGCCACTGAGCAACCTTCTATTATTAACGTGCCAAATATCTCAGATCAGTGCTCAGAAATAAGTTGTTCTGCTGTTACTCATGATTCTATGCATGAAAAAGGTTTGGGGTCAAAGCAAGCTTCTAGCAGCAGTAAGGTTCTTTCTCTGGGTTTTGGTTCTTATAGACCAGTCCAGTTGTCACAAGTATTATCTGGATCAAAATATCTCCGTGTAGTCCAGCAAATACTTGCTGAAATTGCACGCCATTCCATTGGAAATCTAGACCTCCAGACTGGGATTGATCCAAAGCTTTCGTTTTCATCAAGTTGCACTGCTGAATGGGGGATTTCAGTTAATAGGTCTGATAACTTTCCTTATTTTGGTGGAGAAAATAGATCTGAGGAACAAATGGATTTGACTTTGCAAAAACAGAAGGCCGAAGCCAAGAAAGCTCAGCTTTTGTCTCTGCTGCAAGTGGTATGTGGGGTCTAGGTTTTTACACTCTTTCCCATTGTAAGCAGAGTTTGTAAACAGGACTAGGACTTGGAACCTGGTCATTTTGAGGATAATCTCTATCTAATCGACTCGAAGTTGAGGGTAAAAGAAAGATTCAAAATCTTCAATTTGCAATCTCTTGGGATGGGGTTAGAAGTTCCACAATGTGGTTAATCTTTTTGGGTTGTGATTTCCCTGATGGAGAGATTATCCTCACTACATTCCATGTGGGTCTCATCATTGTGTGGCCCCATAAACATCTAAAATACCATGTATGCCAAATCATTCTGCTTAACATGGATTGAGTTCTAATCAAGCATGATCTTCCAGCTTTTGACCAGAAACAGGTCACTCAAGTTTGATCTGACTAGAATCCAATCTTTCTTCTCGTGAGGCTGATTTTGTCATAGATTGTTACTATATGTCTTTTGTCATTAGTACTTGATAGATCAACTACATTGTGACTTCACTCTCTTGATTTCAGGTTGATAGCAGATACAACCAATGCTTGGATGAGATCCATACGGTCGTATCTGCATTCCACGCTGCGACTGAGTTGGATCCTCAAGTACATGCACGTTTCGCCCTTCAGACAATATCTGTCCTATATAAAAACCTGCGAGGAAGAATTGCTAACCAGATTGTACAGACTGGAAAATGTGTTGGCAGTGGCTGCACTGGTGAAAAAACATCATTTGAGTCTTCTTTCATACAAAAGCAATGGGTTATGCAGCAGCTAAAAAGAAAAGATCATCAATCATGGAGACCACAAAGAGGGTTGCCCGAAAAATCTGTCTCAGTTTTACGTGCATGGTTGTTTCAAAATTTTCTCCATCCGTAAGCTTCTTGTACTGTAATTTTCTCAGTTTTACTTACGATCTAAAATGTTTCAGATTTACTCACAAAGTTCAAACAGTTTACCTTTATCCAATATTGGAACTTCTGTGGATTTTCAGGTATCCTCGGGACACTGAGAAGCATTTACTTGCAATTAGAAGTGGATTGACGAGAAGCCAGGTATTTACTTCTCAAACTACATTCACTAGAAAAGATTTCAATGGTAACAAGTGGTTGTTTCATCCTTCATATCTTCATAAAAAGTAGAGGAAAAGAACTGGATTTACTTAATTTTCTCTAGAATTTGCGATTTGACGTTGGATTTGTAATCAGGTATCTAATTGGTTCATAAATGCACGTGTTCGTCTCTGGAAACCAATGATAGAAGAAATGTACTCAGAGGTGAACAATAGAAAGGGTCGCCAAACTGAGGACAGGACCAATGGTGACCATAGGAGCCACATAAACATCACCGATAACCAGAGTTTCCGAATGAACTGATTCTGATGGAACTTAGTTACTTGCACTATTTAACCAAGACTTTACAAGTAAACTCATGATTCATCTCATTCATCTCACCATATTTACGCGGCGGAACAGTTACCATCATTTCACTGTTACTGTTAGGTAAGAATTTTTGTGTGATGGATCTTACTGTGATGTTTTTGGCTAATTAGACGAAACATAAATTTGGGTCCCCGGCTGTTCTGTATTATTCAGTTGGGATTCTTGGGAAGGGAGGATATATGTAGTTATGTACATGGGCTGTTTAAAAATGCAGCAGCATACCTCCTTATATGAAAGTAATATGTACTCAGTTGTGTGATTAGGAATGAAGGTCTGCTGTTACCACTTCCTTATATGAATATTTATTTTTCTTTTAGCATATGAAACTCTTCTGGTTTCTCAAGTAATTTAGATTTCAGTATTACTTCTTTTGTTTGGTATTTCATTTCTTAATTTCTTCCATTATATCCTTAGATGCAAAAATATTTTTGCGTAATTCGTGACATTTGGAATTCCGATGTCGGTTCAGGTGCAATCTGTCCAGGTGCAATCTTCGCCTGAACCGGCGAGAATTTCTACAGTAAACTGGTTTTGCTTCTCAAATCTATTACATGCTTGTGTAAGCAATCAAAATCTATATTGCTGCCCTCTGTACTACAACAGGAAGCACACTTGCATATAGGGGTTTTAGAGATTGAAAGACTTTGGGGCCCAAGCCCAAGCCCAAGCCCAAGCCCAAGCCCAAGCCCATCCTGATGAGGTGCTTAGGTAACCCTGGCAAAACCTAAGTTGATCTTAATCTTACGGGTCGACCTTAGCCCTGGCTTGTTTAATCCAAAACCTATGGCTAAATGTTTTGGGAGAATGATCTACATGTTGAGGAGAAAATCTTCACCAATAATCTTCACTAATAATCAGCTCTGGATCGTATCTAAGTGGGCTCAAAGGGATTGATGCTTCTTTGGTGTCCACTTAAGGATTTTTGGACGGACCAATTTACAAAATTAATGTTGACAATCCCAAAAGTGTTAGGAGGGGGTTTCCAACTTCGGTGATGCTAGGGTTACCGACAATCTACGGTGGATGCATAACATTTTGGAATAGATGCAAATTACGAAGGTACGTGAAAAATAGTTCCAACATCAGATTAGCTTTTGGTAGGAAATTAGGTACACTGGGACCAACTGTGCCACATAAGCATCGGGTTTGGTTGGTCCAAAAAGCAGTACTCCTTGCAAAATCCAAAACTTGGGCATTATAAATGCTGCCCCGTTGTCCCGAACCAATTGACCTTCGCGTCCAAGAGCATTTCATACTGGCTTGTGGCATCAGAAATGCTGTATCTAAGCACATGATTTTCTCTATATTTCAGCCATCAGATCACATGATGAAAATCGTCGGTCTTGATCATTTTTACTAAGTACAATCCTGAATGACAGCTCAATGATTACGGTTGTAATCATCAAACATATATGGTTTGAAGCACTCAGACATCAACCTATTATAGTCCTGAAAGTCACTAAAAATTTCCTCCTTAATGAAAATTACAAATATGCCCTTATTTCCGGAATTATCTTGAAATGTAGATATAAGAAAAAATAATGAAACCCTAGATAAAACCCTTCCCTCATCTCCTCCTTACGCTCCCTAGGGTTTTTCACTCTCCAACTAAAATCTAGGGTTTTCTGCAACTGAGATTTGTTATCTACCCAAAATGTCATCATTAATGGCGATCCAGCGAGTAGGAAGCTCTATGATCTCTTCTCTCCACAAGGTACGAACTTCAAATCCTACACACTTCATCTTCAAACATAATCAAACCCTAAAAGTTTTCTCATTTTCTGCTCGAAATCTCCCACTGAAATCCCTTACCACTTCCGCAATCCCACATAACTATCAGAGACCTCAACCTTCCGATCCTAGAGTTTTCCAACGTGAAGGCGGTTACGCTCAACGTGGAAACCCCAACCCTAATCAGTGGAATTCTCAAAATCAGGGTTATCCTCAACGTGAAAACCCTAACCCTAATCAATGGAACAATCAGGGTCAGAATTATCCTCAACGTGGGAACACTAACCCTAATCAATGGAACAATCAGGGTCAGAATTATCCTCAACGTGGGAACCCTAACCCTAATCAGTGGCAGAATCAGGATCAGAATCAGAGACAAATCGGGGTTAATCAAGCTCCTAATGTCCCCCCTGAAAATGTTGATATAATAGGTTTATGTAGGGATGGGAATGTTAAAGAAGCTGTGAACTTTTTGAGCCAAGGTGTTTCTGCTGATGCACAGGCGTTTCTTGAGTTATTGAATTCGTGCGGGAATCCAAAGTTGAGTGAAGAAGCGAAAAAGGTTCATAGTTTCTTGATGAGGTCTCCATTTAGGAGTGATCTTCAGTTGATTAATAAATGTATTGAAATGTTTGGAAAATGTGGAAGTATGAATGATGCGCGTGGAGTGTTTGATCGAATGCCAGAAAGGAATTTGGATTCTTGGCATTTGATGATAAATGGGTATGCAGCGAATGGACAGGGAGATGATGGGTTGCAGTTATTTGAGCAGATGAGGAAACTAGGTTTACAGCCTAATCAAGAGACTTTTCTTGCGGTTTTTGCTGCTTGTGCTTCTGCTGAAGCAGTTGAAGAAGGGTTCATACATTTTGAATTGATGAAAAATGTGTATGGAATTACACCTGGTATTGAACATTATTTGGGGCTCATAGATGTTCTAGGAAAATCTGGGCATGTTAATGAAGCAGAGGAGTTTATTGAAAACCTACCATTTGAACCCACTGCTCAAATTTGGGAGGCATTGATGAATTTTGCTCGAATCCATGGGGATATGGATCTTGAAGATCGTGCTGAGGAATTGATGGTTCTACTTGACCCTTCTAAGGAGTCTATTAACAAGTTACCAACACCGCCACCGAAGAAGCGTTCGGCTTTGAATAACATGCTTGAAGGGAAGAACAGAGTCGGTGAATTTCGAAGTACTACTCCTTACAAGGGAGAGGTGAATGAGAAATTGAAGGGTTTGAATGGGCAAATGAAGGAAGCTGGTTATGTGCCAGATACCAGGTATGTTCTTCACGACATTGATCAAGAGGCCAAAGAACAGGCATTGCTCTATCACAGTGAGCGGTTGGCAATTGCTTATGGCCTGATCAGTACTCCTGCTAGGACTCCTCTTAGGATCATCAAGAATCTTCGAATTTGTGGTGACTGTCACAATGCAATCAAGATCATGTCAAAGATTGTTGGGAGGCAGCTGATAGTTCGGGACAACAAACGGTTTCATCATTTTGAGGATGGAAAATGCTCTTGCGGGGACTACTGGTGAAGAAGGTCTCTTATTGCTTTGAAGTCGCAGCTTCTGTTATGGGTACGAGACCACATTTTTATTCTTAATTGCAGTTCATTGTATAAAGAGCAATAGAATGTTAGTTGCAGAGGGAAGGACAAACAAGGTGGCTATTGGTAGTTGATGTACTTTGTAATTCCCTGCTTTTGTTAATGTCCTGAAACAACTTTTTTAATGAAAAAATTTAATTGACTGGTTGAATGTTAATTATGATTGGTTGTCTTCATATTAGTATGTTATTTACCTATTTATTTCATAGGCTAGATGAAGATTTTATGAGATGAGCAAAAGAACAGAAACTGCAGTTATTTGCCTATTTATATTGCAGGTCTAAAAACTCATTTCATGATAACTAATGTTCATTTGAGTGCTTTTTTTTTTTTTGAAACTTACTCCAAGATTAACTGTAATTGCTTGAATCAACAGATTTTGATTTGGGAAATTTAGTGCAGCAGTTTGTATGTCCTATGAACTTTTTTTTCATGTATCAGGGATCACTTGAACCCTATCTAATCAATCGACTTGAAGGCTGAAGTTAATGGCATGGTGAAATAGAGATCCAAAATCTTCAATATGCAGTCTTCTTAAAGGGGTTAGAAGTTCCAGAATGGGATGGATCTTCTGGGGTTGTAATTTCCTTGGTAGAGAGATTATCCTCACTAAAAACTTCTAAAATACCATGTATGCAAAATCATCCTGCTCAACATGGATTGAGTTGTAAATTTCTTATCAAGCTGGGTCTTCCAGCTTTTTACCAGAAGGAAGTCACTCAAGTTTGATCTGACCAGAATTTAATCTTTCTTCTGTGAGGATGCCTTTGTTTTAGATTGTTACTCTTCTTTCCTCATTAGTACTTGATAGATCAGCTACATTGTGACTTCACTATTGATTTCAGGTCGGTAGCAGATACAACCAATGCTTGGATGAGATCCATACGGTCGTATCTGCATTCCACGCTGCTGCGACTGAGTTGGACCATCAGTTCCTAAAGACGGGATAATGTGTTTGCAGCACTGGTGAAAAAGCATCATTTGAGTCTTGTTTCATACAAAAGCAATTAATGGGTTATGCAGCAGCAAAAACTAAAGAGAAAAAATCATCAATCGTGGAGACCACAAAGAGGGTTGCCCGAAAAACCTGTCTGAATTTTACGTGCATGGTTGTTTCAAAATTTTCTTCATCCGTAAGCTCCTTACACTATAATCTTCTCAATCTTACTTGCGATCTAAAAGGTTTCATTCCCATCTGATCGATCTGAATCTTCCCTTTAGAGTCACCGTGTCGGACACCTCGCATCCGTGCTAGGACACCAACACCAGTACCAGTATCATTGTTACATCGTTTAATAATTATGGATTTTCAGGTATCCGAGGGAGGGACACAAGCATTCACTTGCAATGGTAACAAGTGTTTGTTTCATCCTTCAAATCTTTCATACAAAGCAGATGAAAAAAACTAGATTTTCTCATGTTTCTTTAGCGCTTGGGAGTTGGAATTGTAATCAGGTATCTAGTTGGTTCATAAATGCACATTTTCGTCTCTGTGGTGATCATAGGAACCACACGAGCTTCATCGATAACCAGAGTTTCTGAATGAACTGATTCTGATGGAAATTACTTACTTGTACTACTGAATCAAGACTTTAACAAGTATTCAATTTGTGGTTGCTCCGACGCTCCAGCTTTCGCACCACGCTCTGTTACATGAAAGTTATATGTATTAAGTTTTGTGATTTTATTTTGGTCTGATCCGGCTCCATTTCTTCAGTAAACTGGGTCTGCTTCTCCAATCTTTTGCAACAGGAAGCACACTTGCATGAAGGGGTTAGACTTTAGTAACCTAAACCGTTGGGGGAGGGGAAAAAAAAATAAAAATAAAAAAAAATAAAAAAAAATAAAAAAAATGAGAAAGAAACCATCCTGATTTGAGCAGCAGGAACATCAGTTCTTTTAAACAAGCATGTAGTACCAGGTAGTCCCCGGAGACATTCAACAGGCAAGCGTACCACAATTATTCAATGCAGAATAGAGGGGTATGCAAAAGGAAAAAAATTAGCATTTCAGGTTCAACGGCTGCATGAATGTCATGGGTTAGTAATAAAATTTTGCTACTACGATTTGCCTAGTAAAGTTGAGGACCAAAAACATTTGCAACCTTGGAATAGTTCAAATTCTAGAGATTGTCAGGCATATAAATCGAAACAAGAATTAGAGAAACCGAGCTTCTGTCAGACTGATATTGATCTTACTTATCTGAAAAGAATTTATTTACACTGTTCTTTTCTTGTATAGAAAAAAATGTAGTTACATCAGGCTTGAAACTGCATTAAGAACCATCAGAGCGAAGAACTATCTGTCAATGATCCTAGATTATCTCAGGGACGTTGTAGATGCTTTTTGATGGCTTATTCTGGAACAATAAAACCTAGCTTAATGCCAAGATATATATGCAGTCGAAATAATGGACTGTATACTTACAATGACCATGAACCTAAAATAATGATCTAGGTTGCAAAGAAAGCCTCAGCAATAACTTGTCCAAAAAATTGTTATTGCTGAGATTGAAACTGGGATGATTTTGAAGATGATGGTGATGAACTGGTATTTCTTCTTTCTGTTACTAGCTCAGTTGTAGTGTCATCTCGTGATGGAACTCTCAGCCATAACTTCATAAGGTCATAGACTGTGAAGCCAATTGCTACTGATGGAACAACCTGTTTTACAAACACATTATCAAATGAAGAAGCCAAAAAAAAAAAAAGAAAAAAAAAAAAAAAAAAAAAAGAAAAAAAAAGTTTCTGGATATTTAAACCCAAGTTTTTAATTATTATGCCCAACATATTTTTACACTTTCTGCTACACCCTGCTTACATGGAGATGATCCGATGGCTGATTTTTTATGAGGATACTCAATTGAAAATTAACGGTAATAATTTTTTACATTTTTTGATGTGGTTAAAAGTTTTAGAACAATGTGATTTCTTTGTAAATATGCTCTACATGATGAAAAGATCATCCTCATGAAAACAGCCCTTGGAACATCTCCATGCAGGCCCCACAGGTAGGTGTAACTGGAGTGTAAGATAAGTTGGGTGTAACAAGTGAAAACTTGGGTGCAAATATTTGTTTTCTTAAAAAAGAGAGAAAAATTTAAGCATCATGGCAAAGTAGTTCACCCACCTTCAAGTAATTGATGCTCAGCCCTGAAAACAGTTGCTTCCACCCTTGTTGGTTTACAATGATAACTAGGCTCTGCATTGTTCCTTTCATCTCTCCGCTGTTGGATGCTGAAAACCGTTGTACCTGTAAAAATGGGAACTGTTCTATTTACTCTGTTCTACAAATTTTTTGGAGTTTTATTTGGAAAAGAATTGTTATAGTTGTGAGAGTAAGAGAAATCGAAATAGTACCTGCATTTGCCGCCTAACAACGTCGAGCGGGTAAGTGATGGTCTGACCCAATAAACCGGCAACGGAGCCACAAAAGAGTTTCACCATAATATCTTTCTTGTGCTCTGGAGGGATGTAGCTTTTCATCTCCTCATAGAAGTAGAACTTCAAACCGGAATAGGGAAATATTCCATAAAGCGATGGAGCTGACCAACACATCTCAGACGTGTTAAAATCAGAAGATCTCAGAACTTCAGAAGAATAAAATAAAACCATGATAGAAGCATAAACTGGTGTTTGGCAAAACTTATTTTCAGTTCTTATCGTTGAATTTTAGGATTATCAATGATAGGTGTTGGATAAGATAGTTTGGTAAAATCACCTAATCGAGATTTTCACTTAAAATAAGTGATTTCCTTTCAAGAACTTTTATCTGAAATCTGAATGCTATAAGACATGAAGCATTGGCTTTCTTTTCAATTTTACAAATGTGGTATCATATTCCGCATGTTTGTGTCTTTGGCACTTGGCTTCAGTATTTGGAAGTATTGCTTCCCACTGAGAGGTCGTTGGTTCAAATCCCACAAAGGGATTCTTCCTCAATTAATATTGAGTTGAACGCCTTCTTATAAATCATATCTTCTCCTAGTGCCGGTCTAAAGCCCGGTTGTCTACCCTGGATTCCATCCAGCTCACGCTGTTGTAATACTCAAGTGTGAACTATCAAAAAAGAAAGAAAAAATCCTCAGAACTTAAGTCATTTCAGACCTTAATTTCATTTTACCGAACACCATCTAAGTCACGATAAAAAGTTTCTGGTCTCAGAAAAGGGGTTTTGCTCTTCCTTAGAAGCGATATTTCTGTTGTAGCTTGTCCTGATCTTGAATCCTATCAAATACTGAAAAGTATCTGAAATTCTGAGTTAGTGCATACCTACACCACGATAAAGGCCTCTGATTCCACTCTCTTTGAAGATCTTTGAAAAGCAGTCAGAAATTCCTCGATAAACTTGTTCCCCATGAGGCCCTTTGATATTCAACCTCGAACTTTGGATGACCTGCACTAGAATATACGTAACAGTCAAAACTTCTGTGAAGTTCATAGTTAAAGAGGAAACTGAAACTTCAACTTCATAGAAAAACAACATTAAAGAATTGAATAAAGGAAGAGAAACCAAAAGGAAGAAAAATTATAGATTAAAGTTCTTCACCTGATAAGCCAATTTGGTCCGAACTAAATCAAGAGGGTAAGTAAAAAGAACTGCAGTTCCTCCGGCAAATGAACCGGCCATAAGATCAAGAACAGGGCCTCTCCCAACGTCCGGAAAGCTTTCTATGATCCATCGACGGTATTGCTCGTATGCCATATAATGCAGAGCTGCATATGGAACAATTCGAGCAACACTAGCTCCATTTCCTCTACCACACAAAATCAGGAACCATTTTCAAGGTGATTGAAACTTAAATTGAGTTTTAGAAAACTTCAATAAAATTATACAAGAGATCATATACCTATAAAAACCCAATATACCCTCAGTATTAGCAATCTTTTTGAAGGATCCCAGCAATCCTATACTCTGAAACTCTGATCTTCTGGTCTGCAAAAACCATAAATAGAACTTCTTATAAACAAAATGAAGATAGTTTTCATTTATCAGTTCGTTAAAATCTGCAATATTTGCTCAACCACAGAGTAGAGACTATAAACAAAATAATACAGGTGCAAGAAGAGAAAATTGTGATATTCAAACTCCAATTGAGAATACCAAGTAAATTCAAAAGAAGTTCTGAATTTTTATGAAACTCTAAAATATGTCTTTTCAATTCAATTCCATTAGTATCAATTGATAAACAACGGGTTCTAAATTATAATTAAGTTGGGTTTTATCATTAAAACCACCAACCCTCACAAAGTCTATCAATAGATTTTGAGTTTCAAGCCATTACTGGGGGTTTTTTTTTCGAAAAAAAACCACCAAAAAAGAAAGAAAGAAAACCTTTAGCTACTAATTATCACCAAGATAAAGGAAAAAAAAAAAACATTTCTTGTAATCCAAGAAAAGCATGTCTTTCTCCTTGCATGTGCATATACTATCCCCAGAAGGCTCAATTTGATGAAAAACAACCATATTATCAAAACCCGGCAACCAATTGTGAGAATCTTTTGAAAAAGAAAAAAAGAAAGAAACTTCAGATGAAAAAAAAGAAAAGAAATTGTAATCTTTTGAGAGTTCAGAGAAGTCTACACTCCATTGCAAGATTCCAACTCAGGAAATTATGCCAGGTCCACCCCCAACCAAAATTACCCAAAGTCCCACAATGGCAAAATGTGTCACCAAAAGAAAACCATGAAAATATGAAAGACATAAAGAGGCGAAACCCCAGAAAACCAACTACTTCAGATGATTATAACCCAAATGAAACTGCCCATAATTCGAAGTAAAATTCATCAAATGATTGAAAGGAAAAATAAGCAAGCCACTAATTTCTGCCAATTTATCACAACTGAATTCAATATAAATTGGCATCAACAATTCCAAAATCAATTTAAACAAAAATTCATCAAAGAATGAGAAGAAAATTAAGCTACAAAACCAACCAATTGTCCAACATCCTAAACCATAATCAAAACCCATACAGAGTTCAAATTCAGTATTATTACAAGTACCCAAAACTTCAAAATAACTTCCAATCACACTCATCTAAGATCCCCAGAAGAAAACAAGTAGAATTTCAACAAACCCAAGTATCCAAAACCCATAAAGAATTCAAAAAGAAGATTGAATTAAGAAACCTGGAACAAGATCTTGATTCTCTCAAGCGGAGCCACCACTGTTTTTGCGAACCCACCAGCAACACCTCCAGCTACAAGCTCCTTTGCAAAGACGGGCATGGATTCTAAAACACCATCCAAGAATAGACCTCCTTCTCTCTCATCTCTCTTCGCCATTAACGAAAAGTAGAGAGAGAAAGAGAGACAGAGAATTGAAAACGTTTTTGATCAAATAGTGTTTCCTTTTTGTTTAATTGGATGATTTTGGGCTGCCAACATTTCGAGAAGAACATCTCCTTATTGATCTTAACCGTTAAATAATCCTCGAGATTAAAATAAAGTATCAACGGTATGTGCTTAGGGGGGACGTCTTCCTGAGGATGACTACAAAATATTCCTTTCCTGGTTGCATGACATTTTTTTTTCTTTCGGCTTTCTACTCCGACGGAAGAGAGATGAAATCATGAAAGTCTTCTTCACAAAGTCCATATTTTTTTCTTAGTCTAAACAACCCAAATGCTATTATGTAAACCCACCTTAAAGGAGGGTGAACATCACATTTCATCATCCAGCCGTTGGATTCTGTGCAGTCAAAGTTGGTGGGTTTGACAGTACGACAGCCAACGGTTGGATGATGCTAATGTATGTGAACAGAACCCTCCTTTAAAGAGGGTGCTCAAAACAACACTCAAACGACATAGTTAGGTAAGCCACGTGGATATTTTATATTCTCATCTGTTGCTTTTGTCATGTGGTGGTGGTAAATAAAATGAAGAGAATAGAGCCGCATGGGATATGAAAGCCTAAAAACTTAATATATAATGATCCCGGGTCACACCACTCATTGCCAATTGGTTTTAAGTTGGATGCCTACAAACTTAATATGGTATCAGAGCGCAGGCCCATACGTGATAGGCTCAATGGCCACACGTGCTCCCCGCCACCCAAAAAGAGTTCCACGTGTTAGGCGCAACCAATTGGTTTTGAGTTGGATGCCTACAAACTTAATATAAAAATGTTCTTACCACATGAAAAAATATTTAATTAATGCAGATTGCAGAGCAATGCCACGATCACGTTATTGAGGTGGCTTATATAATTCTTTTTGAAAGGTAGGTGGCTTATATATGGAAGCCCATATGTTTCACGTGTTCTTTATGTTAGATCTATTCTTTACATTAGATTTATACACAGAACATATTATTCAAGATGTGATTATCTTCATAAAAAAAATCAAGCTTTAAATTATCCAAACACTTACCCCGTAAACAAATGTAAGAATAAGGTCTAATTTACGTCAACGACCTACATAGAAAAGATTCAATTTCAAGGGTTAATTTTAATCTACACAATAAAGACCTCATTATTGGGTGTAAGCAGAGTGACTTTTCACTTAAGGGGTTGATAATAGGAAAATTGTTTTGGTTAAAGGGAAGCTCAAAAAAATGGACTTTAAGTCTAAAGCCCAATTAGTTAAAGGGGAGCTCTTCATACACTACTAACTTTTAGGTTTTACATCCCACCAAAAATACACCCCAACTCACCACCATCACCATCCATCTCTATCTCCATTCTCGACTACCACCACCACCACCTCCATCAACAAAGAGAAGAGAGAGAGAGAGAGAGAGAGAGAGAGAGAGAGAGAGAGAGAGTGTATAGTGAGGAGAACATCTTTATCAAAACTACGTCATAGCTTTGTCAAAACTTAGTGTCCCAAAAACCCAACTTGAGGAAGATGGAGTCTCAAATTATTCTTCTCTATTTCCACTGAGGATAAACGACAAGTGGCCACGGTAACAATAAACACTGTGGCTAAAGGTCTTTGTAAAGGTATTTTTGGCAACGCTAGAACAAAAGTGTGACTAAATACTCGGTCACAGTTCTGCACCGTGGTTAAAAAGGTCTGATTTGACTGGTCCATAGTACGGCATCTACCGTGGCCAATTTTGGAGTTTCATTAGGCAAGGCTTGGAGTTCTTTCGTTCATCTTCCAGCTGTTAGAGAAGAAGAAGAGGAAGGAAGACCAAGAGGCTGCTAAGAGGAATTGAAGAACAGGTATGCGAATGTCATCTCTCCCTTTGAATCCCACTAACCCTAACCAATCTTTGGGGTTTAATATTGCTTCAATTTGAGTACTATTTGGGTTAAATATTCAAATTTTCACTCCTGCATTGGAGAAAAAAAAAAACAGAAAAGGAATGATCACAAGGTATTCTACTTATTGTTTAGGTAAAAGCTAAGAACAGTGTAGACAGCTTAGATGAGAGTGAGAAATACAAGGAATGATCACAAGGTATTCTACTTATGGCTTCTCATCACTGGGGGGATGGACAATCCCCGAACTATAGATGGCACTTGTTCCTCTAGATGAGGATTTTGGTAGCTTCAGGTGATCTGATGAGTCCATGCAACAATTGAAGATACTCACACACTTTCCGTCTACTTTGGCGGAAATTTATAACCTCGTATTTCATCAAGCTTCTTAACAAAGTACTGGATATGGAATCATCATCATTATTATTGACGATGATCTGAGGAGGGTCTAGAGATGCATCGAACATTAGTTTTCGGAACCTCCGTTGGTCCTAATTGTCCCCTCAATTTTCTGGCAAAAAATGCCTACTTCTTTAAGCTCTGTGGTGCTTTGCACTATTGGGAGAACGACATAGTATCTACTATGACGATGGTTTTCTCTGTTGATGTTGTCCTTGTTATTGACATTTTCATTTCCCTTAGAATGAGCTAAGCCTATTATTATAAACCAAAGACCGTGAAGGAGGTCATTAGCCCTTCTCCAGATGGCTTTCTTCCTTACGAACTGTAAGGAAGTGCTCCTCCCATACCCATATCTCTTTCTGTATCCGTCATAGTCGGCATCAACAAAAGCTGAAATGACCTTTCTAAGTCCTTTGGCTCTTCCCATATCCCTTTGTTGATGACCTTCTGAAAGAAGCTTTGTCTCATCAGCACCCTGAGTACCAAAAGAGGGATCTGGTTTCCAACCAAAAACATCAACCACACAGCATGTCTTATCATCCGTTCTGTCTGGTCCTCTTCTGCAGGTTGCCCAAATAATGGATCAGCTGGAGGGTAATTCAGTTGTTTGGAACCACCAAGCATTAGCAAGGCTACTTGCAACACAAAACAACCATCAATTATCATCAAATATCCATACAAATTCATCGCTGGAGAGGGAAGCTATTGAGTCATCCACACCATACAGAGCACTAGCTTGGTTCTCCACCCTTCTCAAGACATGCTTCCATGCTTCGCTCTTTGTGATAATATCCAAGTAGTACAACTCTCCAAATGATGGTAAAATGGTCAGTAGGCGACTAAAAATCATCATCAACTTTCTGTTTTAGTGGATGGGATTGATGATGCTCTTTGGCTCTGTACTGAACATTTCCCTGTTTGTAGTCTCTGCCTCTGATCATCCCAGGTATATGATCTTCACCCACAAGCCTGGCTAAAAAACGAAGAAGTACTGCATTAACACTTTAATTTATCAATTCTAGTATTTGTTTCTCCCTAAAATCTATCAATTGTCTAACTAGGGGTTCTGATCATCAAAGGCTAATGAGTTATGACCTGCTCCAATTTTAGTAGTCCACGAAAAACTTTAATTTCTCGGGTAGTCAGTCATTCAGGGTCTCAGTTTTGAACCTAGGTCGTAGGTTCACTCCCAACAACTTCACCATCCCAGCTAAGAGGCACCTACGGGATATGCGAGTTTTGACAAGAATGT
Organism: Macleaya cordata; assembly: GCA_002174775.1. Classification (NCBI taxonomy): domain Eukaryota; kingdom Viridiplantae; phylum Streptophyta; class Magnoliopsida; order Ranunculales; family Papaveraceae; genus Macleaya; species Macleaya cordata. The sequence continues at coordinate 92,917 of MVGT01001698.1, read as the reverse complement.
TAAAGAAAATTGACCTGGGATATATGGATTCTGGCCCCGAATTATAGAAGAATTCAATTCCAGGGTTCTTAGGCAATGAAACCTTTGATGTGTCGAACTCATACTATTCTATTGGAGTAGCCAGGAGTGGGCAAAGAACTTCACTTTTGTAGATTTTTGTTTTTTTAATTAGGAGTCTTTGATTGCTTCATTGTAGCATGTTTGTGATCCCTTGTTACTTCATTAAAATTAAAATTCTTTGCCCTCTGAAAAAACAGAGAAGAAAAGAGACCAAAAAAAAAGGAAACCTGTGCATTTCTTCACTGAATGAAATCATGAATGAATACTTGTATATATTTCCATCTCTCTGTCTTGTATCTAATTACATGTAACAGAAACTTCACTGATACAGATACAAACAAAAAAAACAAAATATGAAATGACTTTTCTTCGCATTCCGAATCTAATTTAACGAATTTCTAGCTAATTGATGAGGGAAGTGGTTTATGTTCATGCATAGCTAAATACTGTATTCATCTGAAATCTGAAATCTTTAGAGATATTCAACAAAGAGGAGTTGCTAGTAGTACTGGGGTTCTCTTCATTGATGATCGTGTTAATGAGGCGAAGGAGAGTCTGTTCCAGCTCGTCTCCGGTGCTCCATTCATGGACGTCTGCTTTGATGAGTAATTTGTTGCTAGAGATGAGTTCCCAGACTGGGTAATTCTTCCTTGGCATTACAAAGTCTTCTTCTCCCAGTTTCAAGCTTGGACAGAAATCGCCAAAACCATCTCCTAGATATATGAATATTGTCTTTCCTGCTGCAAATGCAGAGCCTCTGATCTGTTCAATCACCAAACCCTATTCCATTCCAAGAAATTCAAACAAGAGAAAAGGCATAGTTAATCCAGAAAGCATTTTAAAGATGCAGAACATATTAACAAATTAATGAACACCCAAACAAAATGTCACAGTTGGAAGTTATTAATCAATTACCTTGCACATGTTGGGAGGGCATGGAAGAGTGCATCCATGACCAGAGGAGATGAAATCATGGTGAGGGAAGATCCTCAGACGTCCTTCATCGACAAAGCTTGGGTTCGTATGGATCTCCGAAAAACAACCCATTAATCCGTGATGTTTTAAGACTGTTTCTATGAAAAACACATTCGCATCGCTCACTATTCTCAAATCGCAACTGCAAGATTACAAAAATTCAAAATATACGAATACTAGTTTTTGTTTGTTCCTAAGAAGAAAAAAGGAAAATAAGGAAAAGAAAAATTTAGTACCCTAGGGCATGAGCTGATTTAATGGCGATGATAATCTGAGGATGCAAAGGAACCCTTCTCAAGCATTCTGAGATATCTTCAATTGTTCTTCCCTTTAAGTGAATCTCCTTCATCATTCTATCCTGTAGTTTATATAAAATTCATCAATATCAAATATGATCAATAATAGAAGATCAATGAAAAACACCTAAAAAAAAATATTTAGTAAGTCTCTCACAGATGATCATATACAATGACCATTCTATTAATAGTATTTGATGAAAACAAATAAAAAAAAGTACCCATTTGAATCAAAACTTAATCAGAACATGAATTGAAAAGAAAAAAGAAAACAGATGAACTAATTACCATGAGTGAGTTCCAAGGCATGGTAGGGAGAAGATCATTGAATAAGTTGGTGAAACCCAAACCATCAGCCACCCAATTATCACTGTCGCAATCTATTATCGTTTTGTCGAAATCGAAAACCACCACCATTCTTCCTGCTGCCATCTTAATCAACTATAGATGATCGAAGCAGAGAACCAATTAATTAAGAAGTAGTACTGATTGAGAAGGAAGATATGAAGAAGAACCAATAGAACAGATAGGATAGGAAAGGAGAGGTGGGTATTTATAATTTTGGATTCCTAGAATTGCTATTTTGAATCAAGAGGAGAGGAGAGGAGAGGGCGAGTATTTATAATAAATGAGACTTCATATGTTTCTAATTTTGGATACCAAGAATTACTACGAATATTCCATTTAGGATGCCCCCTTACTACGCTTAATGCGAGTGTCCTAGTAATTAGTTGCTATTTTAATTTTTAACACCACAAATACGTTTGAAGGGCTGAGCTGATTTTTGGTGATGATATACTTGTCACTATGTAGATCATAACACCATCAAAAGTTGATTGATTGAAAATCAATGGTGGTCTATTTTTTTAAAACCTAGTGGTCCCAAAAACCCAACTCACTAGGAAAATGGAGTCTCAAATCACTTCTCTATAGCCACTCTGGAAAGAGTTAAAAGGCCACGATAACAACAATAATGTGGCTAAAAGTGGTTTCTTTTGCAATGCTAGACCAAAACTGTGGCTCAATACTTGGTAACGGTTCTTTACCGTGGCTAAAAAGTCTGATTGGACTGTCCCACAATAAGTCGTCTATCGCGTGGCCAATTTTAGAGTTTCATTAGGGAAGGTGCCTAATTCATCCGTAACTAAAAATTTATATCCCTTTCCTTTGTTGATGACCTTCTGAGAGAAGTTCTCTCTGAAACACCTTGAGTACCAAATGAGGGATCTGGTTTCCTACCAAAAGCATTGACCACACAGCATTTCTCGTCATCTGCATTGTCTCATCCTCTTCTCTTTGCTCTTTCTGATAATCCAAGTATATATTATTACTCCCAAAATGATGGTAAAAATGGTCACTAAGCCACCATATTAACTTTCATCCATGATTCACTGCTTAAATTGAAATCATCATTAACTTTCTGTATTAGCATATGGGTTTGATGATGTTCCTTGGCGCTGTACTGAACATTTCCCTGTTTGTAGTCTCTGCTCCAGATCAATAAAAGAAATTCTGCTCAATAAAAGGAAACCTGTGATTTTTTCGCCGAATGAAATGATTACTTGTATTTACTTTCCATCTCATTGTATCTAATTACAAGTCACAAAAACTTAACACTTCACAGATACAAATCTTGTATAAGCCATAAACCAAAAGATGAAATGGCTTTTGTTCCCGGACCATATCTAATTTAGAAAATTTCTAGCTACTTGGCTAATTGATGAGGGAAGTGGTTTATGTTCATGCATAGCTAAAGACTGTTTTCATCTGAAATCTGAAATCTTCAGAGATATTCAAGGATGAAGAGGAGTAGGTAGTAGAACTGGTGTTCTTCTCTTCATTGATGATCGTGTTAATGAGGCGAAGGAGAGTCAATTCCAGCTCGTCTCCGGTGCTCCATTCATGGACCTCTGCTTTGATGAGTAATTTGTTGCTGGAGATGAGTTCCCAGACTGGGTAATTCTTCCTTGGCATTACAAAGTCTTCTTCTCCCAGTTTCAAGCTTGGACAGAAATCGCCAATACCGTCTCCTAGATATATGAATCTTTTATTTCCTGCTGCAAATACAGAGTCTCTGATCCGTTCAATCACCAAACCCTATTTGATTTCAAGAAATTCAAACAGGCAAAAAGTCAGTTAATCCAAAAGTCCTGTTAAAGATGCATAACAATAACATATTAACAAATTAATGAATACCCAAACAAAAATGTCACAGTTTGAAGTTGAATTTTAACCTTGCACATGTTGGGAGGTGGTAAGGATCCGAACACAACTTAATTAATTAATAACTAAGAACTAGCTAACAACTAAATTTACCGAAGCTTTTTCTACCTTATTCATTTGCAACTACATCCCTTAAATAGCTGTCAAGGGATAATGATAAGAAACAACTTATTCAAAATTAAAATAGGAGATAAGGCAATCGAAACTTCAAATCTAAACAGCTGATACGGGGAAATCGTCTCTTAACCAAGCAATTATTGTGGGACCGTATCAATTCCGCCCCGTTGAATTCAGACTTGTCCACAAGTCTCCAAAGCTGGGAAACGAGCAATTATGTCATCATAGTTCTCCCAAGTCGAATCCTCCACCGGTTTGCCATCCCATTGTACCAAAACCTTCGTGATAGCCCGGTTGCGATGCTTGAAAATTCCACGATCTAAAATTTTAACTGCAATCCATTCAGTTGCGGTGATATCTGTTAGGGGTGGTAGAGTAGCTGAAACCTGAGTAGTAGTTCCCACTTTCCGTTTGAGCAGGGAAACATGAAACACAGGGTGGATTTTGGAATCCATTGGCAAATCTAATCTGTAGGCTACAGTACCAACATGAGCTTGAACCTGAAATGGCCCATAAAATTTGGGGCTTAGCTTGTGTGAATCACGACGATTTAAGGACTGTTGCCGATAAGGTTGTAATTTTAAAAACACCCAATCACCAACATCAAATGTCCTCTCTGTACGGTGTTGATCTGCATATGTTTTCATCCGATTTTGTGCTTGACGAAGATTCTCCGTCAACCTCTTGAGTAGTTAATCACGATCCTGTAACTCTTTATCAACTGCTTGGACACTGGTAGAGCCTGGAATATAGGTGTCAATGTGTGGCGGGGGCTTACCATAAACCACTTGAAAAGGAGTCATCTTAATGGAGCTTTGGTAAGATGTGTTATACCAATATTCTGCCCATGGAAGCCATTTTGTCCACTGATTTGGATGTTGACCTGCAAAACAGCGCAAGTATTGCTCAATAGAGCGATTTACTACCTCAGTTTGGCCGTCAGATTGTGGATGATAAGCAGTGCTTCGACAAAGCTGTGTTCCTTGTAAGGCAAAATAGGCCTCCCAAAAATTACTAATAAATATGGGATCTCTATCACAAACAAGAGATCGAGGAATTCCGTGTAACTTAGCGACATGTTTAACATAAATTTCTGCTATCTTAGAGGCCGTGTATGGATGTTGTAATGGGACAAAATGAGCTGACTTGCTAAATCTATCCACAACCACTAAGATTGATGACTTGTGGCTGGAGAGAGGTAGACCATCTATAAAATCCATAGACACATCAGTCCAAACTTCTTTGGGTATTGGTAATGGTTGCAGTAGTCCAGGTGGAGATATTGTTTCAGCCTTGTTTCTTTGACATATATCACATTCAGCGACATATGTCTTAATAGCCTTCTTCATGCCACTCCAATAAAAATTTGTAGAGATACGCTTATAGGTAGGTAAGAATCCAGAATGTCCACCAATTAGAGAAGAGTGAAATTCGTCAATTATCTGTGTGCACCAAGAAGAACTAGATGGCACAACAATGCGCCCCTTGTAGCGCAAAATACTGTCACCAAACGAATAATGGGGGACCGACAAAGGGTCTGCCTGTAATTTTTTTATGATTTTTTGCAGATCTATGTCCAATAAACAGTCCTTGATAATGGTGTCCAAAGCTGAAAAATAGGGGTTGATAGTGCATGCAAAGCAGCTCGTTCATGAACTCGTGACAAGGCATCAGCAGCAATATTTTCTTTACCGCGGCGATAAACAATCTCGTAATCATACCCGAGTAACTTCGTGAGCCATTTTTGCTGCTCTAAAGTGTTGATTCGCTGTTCAAGAAAATATTTGAGTGTCCGATGGTCGGTCAGAATCTGAAAATGCCTCCCTAACAAATACGGTCGCCACTTTGAAACAGCAAAAATTATTGCGAGCATTTCCTTGTCATATATTGAAAGATTTTGATGCTTCTCAGCTAGTGCCTTACTAAGATAAGCCAATGGCCGACCTCCTTGGGTCAATACAGCCCCTATTCCAGCTCCCGAGGCATCACATTCAAGAACAAAGTCTTGAGAAAAATCAGGAAGTGCCAAAACTGGCGTAGTCGTGAGGGCTCGCTTCAAGGTGTCAAAAGCGAGTTCAGCTTCAGCAGACCAAATAAATGAATCTTTTCGTAACATATTGGTGAGAGGAGAGGCGATCTTACCGTAATCTCTGACGAACTTACGGTAGTAACCCGTTAAACCTAGAAATCCTCGTAAGGCCTTGATAGTAGTTGGTTTCTGCCAATGTACAATAGCCTCGATTTTGGATGGGTCGACTTGAACCCCATCAGTTGAAATAATGTGTCCTAGATACTCAACAGATGCTTGGCCAAATGCACACTTTGACTTTTTAACAAAGAGTTTATTTTCCCTTAGAACCTGCAGAACAATGTTTAGATGTTCCAAATGATCCTGCAAACTTGAGATATAGATTAGTATATCATCAAAAAATACTAACACAAAGTGTCGTAGATAAGGTCTGAAAACCTCATTCATAAGGCTTTGAAATGTGGATGGGGCATTAGAGAGACCAAATGGCATTACGAGAAATTCGTAATGTCCTTCATGTGTACGAAAAGCAGTTTTTGGGATGTCACCTTCTGATACTCTAATTTGGTGATAGCCTGATCTGAGATCTAACTTGGAAAAGACAGTTGCCCCATGAATCTGATACCAAAATGGTAAGGATCCAAACACAACTTAATTAATTAATAACTAAGAACTAGCTAACAACTAAATTTACCGAAGCTTTTTCTACCTTATTCATTTGCAACTACATCCCTTAAATAGCTGTCAAGGGATAATGATAAGAAACAACTTATTCAAAATTAAAATAGGAGATAAGGCAATCGAAACTTCAAATCTAAACAGCTGATACGGGGAAATCGTCTCTTAACCAAGCAATTATTGTGGGACCGTATCAGGAGGGCATGGAAGATTACAGCCAAGAGAAGATGAGGTGAAATCATGATGAGGGAAGATCCTCAGACGTCCTTCTTCATCGACAAAGCTAGGGTTCGTATGGATCTCCGAAAAACAACCCATTAATCCGTGATGCTTTAAGACTGTTTCTATAAAAAACACATTTGCATCGCTCACTATTCTCAAATCACAACTGCAACATAACAAAAATTCAAAATATAAGAATACAATTTTTACTTATGTTTCTTAAGAAGAAAAAGGAAAATAAGGAGAAGAAAAACTTGGTACCCTAGGGCATAAGCTGATTTAATGGCTGTGATAATCTGAGGATGCAAAGGAACCCTTCTCAAGCACTCTGAGATATCTTCAATTGATCTTCCTTTTGAGTGAATCTCCTTCATCATCTTATCCTGTAAGTATAAAAATTAGTTCATCAATATCAGATATGATCAATAACAGAAGATTAATGAAGAACACCAAATAGTAAGTATTAATCAGAACGACCATTCTATTAATAGTATTTGATGAACACAAAAAAAAACCCTTTGAATCAAAACTTAATCAGAACTTGAATTGAAAAAGAAAAGATGAACTAATGAATTACCATAAGAGAATTCCAAGGAAGGGTAGGGAGAAGATGATTGAACAAGTCGGTGAAACCCAATTCATCAACAACCCAATTATCACTGTCGCAATCTATTATCGTCTCGTCAAAATCAAAAACGACTACTATTCTTCCTGCTGCCATCTTAATCAACCACAGATGATCGAAGTAGAGAGAACCAATTAATTAAGAAGTAGTACTGATTGAGAAGGAAGATATGAAAAACCAATTGAACGGAGAGGAGAGGTGGCCGGGTATTTATAATTTTGGGTTGCAAGAATTGCTATTTTTGAATCAGTTATGGTGGTTACGAATGTTCCATTTAGGATGCCCCCTATCTACGCATGTTACTAATTTTGGTGAAAAAGAGAATTAGATTTTAAGAAGAACTAGTATTGTTGTTTGATCTTCAGTTGTGGTAGTTAGGAATATTGCATTGAGGATGCTTCCTTACCTATACGCGTAATACGGTTGAGTGTCCCAGAATTGAGAGATTGCTTGGAATATATAGAAGCAAGTCCTAGCCCCAGACACAAATTAGGGTTCTTGATGTATCTAGACAGCTGTGAATTTATGATCTATGGGACATCCGGGTGGTAGTTTAATCAAAATAATTCCAATCTGATGGTTCAGATTCCAAACTTTAAAGGCTCTTGTTAAAAGGACTCTCAAAATAGTTAAGGGAAGGCTCGACCTTGAGTCAAAACATTTTGATCCAACAAGAATAGAGGTTTTTAGAGAGTTCTCAAGAGTTGAATGATGGAGAGAGAGAGAGAGAGAGAGTGAGGTTTAGGATTTTTTTTAAAAAAAGTCTAAATAAAAAAAAAAAAAAAAATCACCCCCACTCCCCCCCTTGTAAAATCGAAATCCACCCATAACAATTTTGTAATATAAAATAGCAGTTTTTGAGTTATTTGTGACGGTTTTATGTTGACTGGTAAAATAACGGCTATTAGAAGTAAAAACCGTTGCTAAAAGTCATTTTTGTGATATTTTTAGAGTTGAGGGGTCAGTGACCTCAAACTATCTCTTCCTCCCCTGTGTGCTTTCTAACTCAATACCATGGTTCACAAAAATATTTCTACTTACGTTATCATTGAGGGCTGTCATCAATGCATTAACATGTAACAAATCAAGTTTTATACGACGAAAAGCTTAATTAGTCATGGTCACGTGCGTTGAACATCAATGACATTTTAACCACCACAATTGATCCCTCAACCAAACATAGTAATATATAACGTCGCCTTCAAATGTTCATGTGGGACTTTTTTATGATATTGTCTTTCTCCTTTTCTTTTTTATGATAGGACTGGATTGGGTGCATTCATAGACTTTTTTTGAGCATGGAGATCAAATTTAGTAGTTCTCTGACCAAGTCAAAGTCAAAATTAATAAATTATGATGCATTTTTTGACATTATAATTAACAGTTCGAGAAGAAATTAAGCTCCTCTAGAACTGATATACTTGGAGAATTTTAAGTTCTACTTAAACAATAATAATAAAGTAAACCAGATGAACTTACTAGACCTCTAATGGATTTTAGAGTGTAGTCCCAACAGCTTGCTTTTTTCCTTTTGGTTAGTACTGCTGGTTGTTTCTTTGCAGTTTTGATAAGAAAGCATTAGTTGAACCCTAATTCACACAGAATATATAGTAGATTTTTTACTTACTAGTATATGTTTAGATGTTTTTCTATTAAATTTCTTACTCTAATCTTTTTACAAGATTTAGGTTACTCACAGTTCTGCTATCTATCTTTAAGCTTTAGGATAGTAGGCATTTTTGAGACCTTAATCCTATCTCCATGTAACCTACAAGGGAGTATTGAATTGTGTAGGGCTAGAAACCAATAATTCTTTCACTTGTAACTAGATTTTGTCCAAAAGCTCCCATTTTTAGACTCAGTCAGCACCAACATATCCTCTATTGCTTCTAATAGAATGTGTATGCAACAAATTGCCTCAACTTGAAGTGAAGAGAATAGAGAATATACCGAAGACAAATTCCAACTTAACCAAGCTTGGCTCCCGATCATAACTCGTAAATAAAATATAGAAATATGCAATAAATAATTCCGTCTTATTCCATATATATGAAATGACTTGTTATTTTATTTTTCTCTGAACTTAAAATCCATTACAGCAAAAAAAAAAAAAAAAAAACACTCAGCATCAACAAGAGGTATGGATGAACCGAAGAAGAAGAAAAGAACAGAAGAAGAACTAGAGATCGTAAAAGGATCAACAGAAGCAAACATGCATCTTATTAAAATTTACAATCCTAACTAGAGTGTAAACAAACTACAAGAAAATAAAGTGGATGATTAATTGATCAAACAAAGTAATGAATCTAGTTGTTTACGTGAAAGCTAAGAATAGCGTAGACAGTTTGGATGAGAGTGAGAACTACAACAAAGCTAATCATATTACCTAAGTCCTTAAACATGCAAGGTCGGGTATAATTGTTAAGTTCAGCTCTAAGGCGGCGGAGAGTACTACTTTGATGGTTTTCCATCTCCTGGGGAATGGGCAATTTAGCCAAGAGACCTGGCAATCTATCCTCTTGATTAGGATCCAGAACAATGATTCCATTGGCGGCGAGTACTTTGGCATCCTCGCGTGATTGGATGAGTTCACGCATAAATAGTAGATATTCGCATACCTTATGCCTACTTATGCCAAATTGTATCACCTCATATTGAATCAAGTTACTTAACAATGGGTATATTTGTTCATCCAAACGGATCTGAGGGAGGAATAGAAATGCATTGAACATAACTTTTTTGAACCTTATCCCGATGATCCTTGTACCTGTATTGTATTGAAAATCAATGCCTACTTTTTTCAGCTCAGTCGCACTTCGCACCATTGGATGAACGTCATAACTATGACGGTCATCTTCTCCGTCAATGTCATGTTCCTTGGGATGAGACGTTAACCCTGTCATTAACAACCAAAGACCATGAAGGAGGTCAATAGCCATTTTTGAGGGGTCTTCCTTCCTCTTGAGGTAGTTTGAAATTTTTTTAACTGATGATCGAATGAATACCATAACTCTTAAATGCGCAAATATGCACCATGGCTTGCCCATATGACTCCAGAAGAGAGGATAATCAAGCAACCAGGTCGTTGGAATGCTTACGGCTTCTACTCCTCTCACATTCAACATAGGAACCAACAATATCTCAAATAGGACCCAACCTTCCAAGTCCATTGGCTGTTCCCATATCCCTCGGCTGATAACATTCTTAAAGAAGTTTTGGCTCATCAGCGCCTTGAGTACCACAAGAGGGATCTGGTTCCCGACTTCAAACATGGACGACACAGCAGCTCTTATCTTCGAGACTGGGTCAGAGCCAAAATTCCTAAATAAATCGATTTCACCTTGAGTGTAGTTGAGCAGTTGTTTATTGGAACCACCACCAAGCACGAACAAGGCTACTTGCAACAAAAAACAACCATCCTTTATCATCATCCATACAAAGTCATGGCTGGAGAACTTTGTGATTGAGTCGTTCGTACCATAAAGAGCTCTAGCTTCGTCCTCCACCTTCTTCACTGCTTTAACGTAAAGACGAGCAGTTTCATTTTCATCCCCTTCATCACTACATCTCAACACATGAGTCCAAGCCTGTTTCTTTACATTGTCCCAGTATATACTGTGCTTCTGTGCATGGAAAAATGGTCCGTAAGCTACTGATGATACATCTCCTTCTTCATGGTACACAGATTCTTCATGGTTATCTGTTTCTTCAAGGTTAATTGTTACTTTATGGGAAGCTACAAGGGTTTCTTCACAGTCCACTTCAGTTTCATGGTGCCTTGCTTCTTCATGTTCCCTTGCTGCTTCATGGTCCCCTGCTGCTTCATAGCCATGACCACTCCGTATTATTGGTGGGGCCTGGTATTTGTTGGCTCTGTTGCGCTTAAGATTAACCCATGGATAATCCTTCCCTATGATCGTCCGAGGCGGATGATTTTCGTCGAAAAGCTTGGCTTTCAGATTAAGAAACTCTTCTTTAACCGATTCAAACAATAATCTAATCAGAACTATAGCCATTTCCTGCTAGCTAGCTCCTTACTGTTAATTGTCTTAAAAAAAAAGGCTAATAATGCTCTCCAATTCGTTGTCTATATGAAAAACTTCATTTCTAGCTTTAAGTATTTATGCAAGTCCGATTTTGAGGTTTTTAGATTAAGTCATATAAGAAACCACCTGGTACCAGACGTAGGTTCAATTGGTTAGTTTTGACCAAGGTCTTAATTCAGTTCGTAGTTTACCGTACAGACTTCTCCTAATTTTTTACTTCTCATCTAAGTATTTCTACTTTTATAGATGTAGAAGCAAAAGTGCTTCTGTCGCCAAACATCCTCAAAAGTAGTTGACATTTCGGCGTAGGGCCCGTTTGTGGGACCCACAATCAATGTCGACTGGTATAGACTGTAAATGTATAAGAGAAATTTATTGCAACGAATATGACATGCATCTAAGCGTGAGCTGTTATTCAAGAGGACTTTGGAAGAAGAAGACGAGACGACGACTGCAGACTAGATCAACACAAGAAAGCAGGCATCGTATTAAATATTCAAATCTGAACTCTCCCTGCCGTCGCCCAAACTAAAATGGAAAAAAAAAAATAATGGAATGATGGATTAAGTAATCAATTAATCTAGTAGATGAATGTGCTATATTTTAGATGAATGTGATCAGCATGTTAGATCAGCATAATTATATATGATATAGATCGTGACACCTTTTTATAAAAATTTGAGCTTTTAGAAGAACATGTAGTTGTTAAAAGGTATGAGAAGGGTGACCCAAAGAGGTAGTTAGGGTAAACCCACTCGCGCGCGCACTAGTGTCGAAGGGGAATGTTAGATAAATGTCGATCCCCATTAAACCAGCATAATTATGTAACATACATTCTGACGCGCTTAATTCTCTAAAATGTTCAAGCTTTTTAAGCAAGTGGTTATTAACATGATCAACACAAGAAAGCATTCATCAATCATTCAATGTATTGCAACAATCACACACAAGAACTTGTTTTTGAGAAGATTAAATTGTATTACACCTTACAAAAGAGGAGGAAGACCAAAGCAACAAGAACAACAACAAGACCTTACAAAAGAGGAGGAAGACCAAAGCAACAAGAACAACAACAAGACCTACATCACACACAAGAACTTCATAAACCAAAAAAAGAAAACAATCACACAAACTCACAAAGTTACAATGAAAAAACTGTTCGATCTACTTACTTAGGTGATAACTAAGAACAGAGTAGACAGTTTGGATTACAGTGAGAAATACAACAAAAGTAAGTACATCGCCTAGGTTCTTAAACAGGCTAGGGCGGATATAACTGTTAAGTTCGCCTCTAACTCTTTTAATTGTAGTAGTACTGGGATGGCTTCTCACACATGGGATGCAAGTGCAAAATTCTTCAATAATAGATAGCACTTGCTCCTCTTGGTGAGCATCAACAAAAATGACTCCATTAGCAGCAAGGACTTTGACATCTTCAGATGATTGGATTAGTTCACGCAACAATAGTATATATTCGCACACTTTCCTCCCGCTTTGCCTGAATTGTAAAATCTCGTATCGAATCAAGTTATGAAACAAGAACCTGAACCATTCTTTATTAGTATCAATGACTATCTGAGGAAGGATTAGAAATGCATCAGATATAACTACTTGGAACCTGATTCCATTAATCCTTGTCCCTTCATTGTGTTTTATAACAACGCCTGCTTTTGCTAGCTCGGTCGCACTTCGCACTGATGGGTAAATGATGTAATAACTAGTATGGCGTGGATCATCATCTTCTTCCTGATTATTAACACCATCATCTACATCAGAATGATCAGATACCCCATTTACTAACAACCAAAGCCCATGAAGGAGGTCAGTAGCCTTTTTTGCTGGGTCGTCCTCCTCCAACCAGTACCAGAAACGCATTACGCCTGATCTCAAAAATATGGACCATGGCTTGCCTATATATCTGTAGAAGAGTGGGTAAGCACGGAGCGATGCAGTTGCAAGGCTTACGGCTCCACCTCTCACATCCAACATAGGAACCAACAATAGTTCAAATAAGACCAACCTTTCTAAGTCCAGTGGCTGTTCCCATCTCCCTTTGTCGACGACGTTCTTAAAGAAACTTTGTTTCATCAGCTCCTTGAGTACCACAAGAGGGATCTGGTTCCCTACCATAAACATGGAGCTCAATGCTATTCTTATACTCAATATTGCTTGGTCCACGGATGGTTCACTGAATAATGGGTCATCTTGAGGGTAGTTTAGTTGTTTGGAACCACCAAGAACTAGCAAGGCAACTTGCAACAAAAAACAACCATCAATTATCATCATCCATACAAATTGGTCACTAGAGAGGTTTGTGATACTCGAGTCGTCTACACCATATAGAGCTCGACATTCATTCTCCACTCTAGTCACTGCTTCAACGTAAAGGCGAGTGGTTTCGTTTTCATCGCTCCCACTTCTTCTCAACACATGCTTCCATGCCACTTCCTTTGCTTTTTTCGAAACATCGCTATCCCAAGTAGGGTAAAATGGTCCGTATGAGAATGATCCAACTTGACGGCACAATAAGTCATCATCACCATGACCTTTCAGTATTTTGGGTTGGGCCTGCAATTTTTTGGCTCCCCTACTCGTCGTAAGACAACCCCAAGCGTAGTCTTTGCCCAGGATTGTCCGAGATAGATGATCTTCGTCATAGAGATTTGCTTTAAGATACAGAAACGGTTCTTTAACCGCTTCAGCTACGAATCTGATCAGAAGTCCAGCCATTTCTAGCTATCTCAGCTCAGCTCTTTACTATTAGTTGTTGTCCTCCCCGATAAAAAACAACAACAACAACAACAACAACATACTATTATTTAACCTAGCTTTAATAGAACTGTTTGTATTGAAAAACATTTCATCTTCGTGGCCTTCCAAAAACTGAAACAAATAAGAAATAAAGACCAGTGTTATTGACACTACTATTTTTTAATCCCTTGTGATCCAACCTAATTTTTTCAATCATTTTATTGTCTTTTTCAAACTTGTACAACAATGAGAGAAAAAATTAGTTATCTTTTTTATTTTTAAACTTCAAAATGTTATATCTCTTAAATTAAAATTTGAATTTTGACGAAATTTATATATTTGGAAAGCACTTTTTGAGATCTTCGAAACTAGACCAGTCAAGAATGGTTTTTGAAATAAAAAATAAAAAATTTCGCGAAATTTAAGCAAATTTTTTTTTGCATATGCAGAAAACATGCTAAAGTATTCTTGCCTACTGTTTTGAGTAACAGATGTTGACAAAATTTGTATATTTAGAAAGCATTCTTCGATATCTTCACTTCTTCTTTTAATATTATCTAGATTGAGACTCGCAAATTTGAATTTAGATGCAATCTAGATAAAATGTACTAGTTGTAGTAGTTCTATATTTAGTGCAAAAATATTTTTGCACAGATTTTTTATTTTTTTTTAGAAAAAAAAGTATTGTTGTCTGGTCTCATTTCGGAGATCTCGATGAATGTTTTTCAAAAATATAAATTTTGTGAAAAATTGATTTATATTTTTAAAGTTATGCCAATTTTATGTGAAAAATAATATAAAAAAAGTAGTTAATTGGTAGCATATGCACCTATAGTTAATGATAACTTTGAATTAGTTAAAGGGAAGATCTGTCTAAACTTTATTTTTGGACTAAATAGACTCATATATTATTTGGTAGACTAAATGGACTCAAATAAACCCAAATTAGGTTTTTTGTACGATTTCCCTTTTAAGAATATGGATGAAGTCAAATAAAATGGCAATGGGTTAAGTTAGGGTCGACCCTAGGCGGGTTAGTAGGTAAAGACTATTTAACCCTAAGCCTGACTAGTTTATGAAATGGGTAAATTTTTCAAACTCTAACTCTGACTAGTTTGGCATAGGCCTGGCAAACTGACCTGTAATCTGTCAACTCTACCCTAACCCGACCCGCAAAATCCTATCCTAACAAGACTCGTAACTAAACAAGTTAGCGTTGAGCATTACTGATCCGTTACTCAAGAATCTCATTAGGGTTAGGGTCGACCCTAACCCATTTCTTTGTTTATATATATGGAAAATGTTAAACAAGTCATGGTTATTTTTTTACCAATATTGACTCGAAAACATGCCAACATGCCTAGGGTCGACCCTAACCCGTTGCCAGGTCTAGTTTGGCATTTTATTATATAAAACAAGTAAACTAGTTAGGGTTGATCGTAACTCTAAAAAGGTTGAAGGGGTAATAGGTGATAAACGATCGGCCTTAATCTTGATTTATTTAGTTAGAGCATTGAATTAGGGTAAGATTTTGCGGGTCAGGTTAGGATTAGAGTAGCGTTGGCGGATCATAAGTTATTTCGCCAGGTCTAGATGAAAATATATAAATAGTGAGAGAGCTAGAGAGACCTCTCAAATTTATAACATTCAAGTAAAAAGATTGTTCGAACCTACCTACCAATAAAATGAGAAAGAACACGTTTTTATCTCGAACGTACATACAATTTGATTCTATTAATTTCTTTCTTCAACTACCTCTCTTGTATACATCTTACTCCATTAATTGAGATCTGCTTCTTCTGTAGACTAATATATATTTTATAATTTTTTTAAAAACGTTTTTTTATTTAATATAAATGTCAATTTTGGCCTCAAACATAGTAAGTTCGCGAACCGTACGAACTAGCGAGAACCGTACGAACTAGCGAACTGCCGCCCCGTTCAAAAGAATTTATGAATGGTTCGGTAAAATACTTCAGTTCGTATGCCCATCCGAATAGAAAGCGAATTATTAAAGAATCTGAACCGTTTTCTTTAAAATTACGGATTTAAACATGCAAAGTAATGAAGACTTTCCGTTGAATTCCATTATATAACTAGCAGAAAGGTTAAAGCTTTTGCCCCTGATTGTCGATGTGGGACTAATATTGTTACCAACTTACCAATATTTGAGACCTTAAAAAACATAAACCCAATTTATTGCTTTTATTAGTTGGCTATTTTATTTTTATTCACTTTATTTACACTCTGTTTACACCATCTGTAGTGTCCACTTAAAAATGATGCAAGGGATAATCATTTTTTTTTGGTATCTTTATTAATTAGATTAATCAAAATCTGTAAAAATGATATAGAAGGTCATAAATTTATGCCTTTTATTTACAAATATGTTTGATTTTTTCATCGACTTTATTAATATTTAATCTCAATTGTAAGCGAATTATTCCCGATCCACATATTTACCGATCTCCGCATTTCTGACCGAACTGTTGAAAGAATTTTTTAGCCATTGTCTCGAATAATTCCTGAATTATTCCCGAACTGAATGTTTGCCGAATGCCGAATTACTAACTATGGTCTCAAAACTATAATAACGATCGTTATCTCGTTATAATGGTAACTGCCCCAATCTTTACACCGTTATAATACAATATAGCTGTAGGATGTCACTCTCAAAAAAATTAGTTGTAGCCTTGTAGGACGTTGTAGGACGTTTATGTTATTACCATCTGTGTATTAAATGCTTGAAAATTCTAGTGTTAGTGTTGTGCCCTCAAGCTAAGTCCCATTAAATCAGAGTTCTAGGGTTTCGGTGGTAGAGATATCCGGTTGTGGGATGCACTATAAATGGTCTGTCTATTTTGACCAATTGCACAAGTTACCGAGAGTGCAGCATTTCAGGGTTAGTCGAAACTCGAAAGGGACGGGACTATCATACATGGAATATGTTTTCGTGAGTAATTTTCCAGCCACCACCACTTGGGACCGTATGGGCGAGTAAACTTTAGATGTGGGCACTTTTGAGATGGGTTTTGCGGGCCAAAATGAGGAATCAATACCTTTTCCACTATAACAATCAAGAGGATGGCTAAGTGGTCAAGACGTTTACCTCACAAAATGGAGGCCGAGTGCTCGATCTTCCTAATAGCCACTCCCACAATAAGATCACAATAACATTTTAACCGGTTGTGTATGGATAGGGAGGTCTGCTCACATCCTAGGGACTAGTCGGGTGCTTTAAAAGACCCGGATATCCTAAATCTCAAAAAAAAAAAAATAAATAAATAAATAACTTTTCCACTATCTATCATAATCATTAATAATTCTACTAGGCCTTATTGTGACAAATACTCATTGAATAAAAAAAATATAAAAAAAAACCTTAGATTAAACCCTGGTTTACAATATCGAAAGGATTAGGACGAAAATTTGGGTATTATTCATATGAAGAAATAAGGATTAGGATTAGGGTTAATTTAAGTGTAGTTTTGTTGTCCTCCCCAATTAGATAAAAAACAACAACAACAACAACAACAACAACAACAACAACAACAACAACAACAACAACAACATACTATTATTTAACCTAGCTTTAATAGAACTATTTGTATTGAAAAACATTTCATCTTCGTGGCCTTCCAAAAATTGAAGCAAATAAGAAATAAAGATCAGTGTTATTGACACTACCATTTTTTAATCCCTTGTGATCCAACTTAATTTTTTCAATCATTTTTTTGTCTTTTTCAAACTTGTACAACTATGAGAGAAAAAATTAGTTATCTTTTTTATTTTTAAACTTCAAAATGTTATATCTCTTAAACTAAAATTTGAATTTTTACTAAATTTATATATTTGGAAAGCACTTTTTGAGATCTTCGAAACTAGACTAGTCAAGAATGGTTTTTGAAATAAAAAATAAAAAATTTCACGAAATTTTTGCAAAATTTTTTTTGCATATGCAGAAAACATACTAAAGTATTCTTGCCTACTGTTTTGAGTAACAGATGTTGACAAAATTTGTATATTTGAAAAGCATTCTTCAATATCTTCACTTCTTCTTTTAATATTATCTAGAGTGAGACTTGCAAATTTGAATTTAGATGTAATCTAGATAAAATGTACTAGTTGTAGTAGTTCTATATTTAGTGCAAAAATATTTTTGCATAATTTTTTTTTTTTTTTTATAAAAAAAAGTATTGTTGTCTGGTCTCATTTCGAAGATCTCGATGAATGTTTTTCAAAAATATAAATTTTGTGAAAAATTGGTTTGTATTTTTAAAGTTATGCCAATTTTATGTGAAAAATAATATAAAAAAAGTAGTTAATTGGTAGCATATGCACCTATAGTTAATGATAACTTTGAATTAGTTAAAGGGAAGATCTGTCTAAACTTTATTTTTGGACTAAATAGACTCATATATCATTTGGTAGACCAAATGGACTCAAATAAACCCAAATTAGGTTTTTTGTACGATTTCTCTTTTAAAAATATGGATGAAGTCAAATAAAATGGCAATGGGTTAAGTTAGGGTCGACCCTAGGCGGGTTAGTAGGTAAAGATTATTTAACCCTAAGCCTGACTAGTTTATGAAATGGGTAAATTTTTCAAACTCTAACCCTGACTAGTTTGGCATAGGCCTGGCAAACTGACCTGTAATCTGTCAACTCTACCCTAACCCGACCCGCAAAACCCTATCCTAACAAGACTCGTAACTAAACAAGTTAGCGTTGAGAATTACTTATCCGTTACTCAAGAATCTCATTAGGGTTAGGGTCGACCCTAACCCATTTCTTTGTTTTATATGGAAAATATTAAACAAGTGAGGGTTATTTTTTTACCAACATTGACTCGAAAACATGCCAACATGCCAACATGCCTAGGGTCGACCCTAACCCGTTGCCAGGTCTAGTTTGGCATTTTATTATATAAAACAAGTAAACTAGTTAGGGTTGATCGTAACTCTAAAAAGGTTGAAGGGGTAATAAGTGATAAATGATCGGCCTTAATCTTGACTTATTTAGCTAGAGCATTGAATTAGGGTAAGATTTTGCGGGTCAGGTTAGGATTAGAGTAGCGTTGGCGGATCATAAGTTATTTCGCCAGGTATAGATGAAAATATATAAATAGTGAGAGAGCTAGAGAGACCTCTCAAATTTATAACATCTAAGTAAAAAGATGTGGGCACTTTTGAGATGGGTTTTGCGGGCCAAAATGAGGAATCAATACTTTTTCCACTATAACCATCAAGAGGATGGCTAAACGGTCAAGAAGTTCACCTCACAAAATGGAGGTCGAGTGATCGATCCTTCTAATAGCCACTCCCACAATAAGATCACAATAAGATTTAAACCGGTTGTGTGTGGATAGGGAGGTTTGCTCACATCCTAGGGACTAGTCGGGTGCCTTAAAAGACCCGGATACCCTAGATCTCCAAAAAAAAAATTTAAATAAATAAATAAATACCTTTTCCACTATCTATCCTAATCATTAATAATTTTACTAGGCCTTATTGTGACAAATAGTCATTGAATAAAAAAAATTAAAAAGAAAACCTTAGATTAAACCCTGGTTTACAATATCGAAAGGATTAAGACGAAAATTTGGGTATTTTTGATATGAAGAAATAAGGATTAGGATTAGGGTTAATTTAAGTGTAGTTTTTTTGTCCTCCCCAATTAGATAAAAAAACATTTCATCTTCGTGGCCTTCCAAAAACTGAAGCAAATAAGAAATAAAGACCAGTGTTATTGGTGCTACCATTTTTTATCCCTTGTGATCCAGCCTAATTTTTCTCAAATTTTGATTGGTAATGACCTCTCTTTTTTTTTAAATAATTTTTTTATATAATAAATATGTAAGAGTTTTTTATCCCCACCCCACAACCCAAAATACACTAGTCATCTTCATCTTCATCTTCGTCTTCCCTACCACAGGCGACCACCAACACCACTGCCGGCAACCTAAAAAAATTATTTTATTTTTTTCTTGATTCCCACATTTCTTCTATGGTTTAGATATTGGAAGAAGTTCTAGGGTTTCGGTGGTAGAGATGTAAAAGAGAAAATTGATTTTTTTTGTCAAAATCTAGTTTTAGATTGTTTGGGCAATAATTGTCATTTTTTAAAAGTTTAAAGGACATAATAGTATTTTGGTCGAATCAGATGTCCATCCCCTCCATTCAGCTATAAAATATAGCTTACTCATTGGCATCCAAGTCAGAAGTTTTATCTGACTCAAACATTGAATTAGAAATTTAAAAAGAAAAAACAAACGATCTGAAATCTGACTCACCTGAGTCAATTGCCAAGTCAGATTTCAGATGCCGACTCAACAAAAAATAAGGCCTTAAGTAAAAAGTGTCTGATCTGCATTGTGTTCATGTGGTGTTCTATTTTTACTTGAAAAATTAATGGTTTCAGCAGTAGAGTAATGCAGATTTTTTGTTTATAGAGATGTCGCATTTCTATCAAAACACCAGCTCATCCCAAACTCCTTCAAGAAACTTGCCCACATGGACCCAAAACTTGCCCAAAAATAAGTTAAAAATTAAGAAAATAAAACTTGGGTAATGTTAAAGGAGTTCCTCAAAATGTTAAGGGGATGGACATGATAGAGGGGTGGACAAAATACTTCAAAATAGTTGGGGGGACGGACATAGTTTTACTAGGGGGTGGTTATCTAAAAATTGGTTAGTTTCTTTCTACCCAACCTTAAAAAATCTCAAACTAAACCATCATCTTCACCACCCTCACTCCCATTTCACCGCCGGCTACCTCCTATTCCACCGCTGATAACTCCCACTCCATCGCCGGCAACTCCATTACTGGCTACCTTTTTCTAATTCTTTCCACCGCCTACATCCCTCTCTTCCTACAGATCTGTCCCTTCTCTTCATCACCCCTCCACCCTCCACCCCTCTCCC
>MVGT01001698.1:37643-55653 GCA_002174775.1 Macleaya cordata | reverse complement strand
TGCAAGTTAGCGTTTTCAGCAAGAAAAGAGGTTTCCTATTCAAACTAGGTTTAGGTTTCCTATTTGTAAAAGGTTCTAAATTCGTGGGTATATGCAGTCTATAAATACTGCGAATTTAGACCTTATTTTGGTATCAGAGTATCAAAGTCTCAAAGTTGAGAGAGTGTGCTGAGTTCGAATTTGTACTTTGATCATTGAATAAAGAGTTGAAATCGTTTCTGCCCGTGGACGTAGGCAACCCAGCCGAACCACGTAAGTCTTTGTTTTTTTCCTGTTATTGTTTATTTTATTTTTTCAGTTTATTAGTTCTGGTTAGATCTTGGGAGGGTGCACAGTTGAATTCCGTGGTGTGCACATCAAAAACTAGTGCCATGGGTTTACGATGTTCAAAGCAGTGACAATATCATTACACATGTGGTAGGCGTGACATATTTCATGTGCATTTTGTCCTCACCATCGTTGATCTAATTTGCTTCTTCACCGTTTATTTTCATTAGCTTCTTCCCAAGATTAGAAGGATATTCTCGAAAACTCTAGGTTTTGGGAGTTCTTGAGTGTCTAATGTGTTGAAGTTGTGGCTTGATTAGAGCCTTGGATTGGTCCAACATAGGTTACGATAAGACATGTCAAGTGAAATATAAAGATAGATGCACCACTACAAAGCACCGAAGTCTTTTAAGATAAAACTCTATACTTAAGCCCAAGCCCATGATGTGAAGGGGATTAAGTTGGAGACAATATCAGTACTATGAATAGGCTTAGAAGGCGTATTGGGTCCAAGTTGTGCCGTGGTGATTCAAATTTAAGGTGGAGTGGGTATGGCTACGACTGTTGGTGGCCCAGTCGAACCCTGAGTACATCGTATGCCACTCAAAGTAGAATTGTATGTTCTTATATTTCAAATTATTATTTTGCAGTAAGTGAATTGAGAATAGTGAGCGATGCATGTGTTTCATAGAAACAGTTTTAAAACATCATGGATTGATGGGTTGCTTTACAGAGATTCATACGAACCCAAGCTTTGTCCATGAAGAGGGACGTCTGAGGATCTTCCCTCATCATGATTTCATCTCCTCTCCTCATGGCTGTAGTCTTCCATGCCCTCCCAACATGTGCAAGGTTGTAATAATTCTGCCATTAATTAACATACTTTTGGATTAAATCCGCTATTTGTCTTGTTTGAATTTCTTGAAATTGAATAGGGTTTGGTGATTTGAACGGATCAGAGACTCTGCATTTGAAGAAGGAAAGAAAAGATTCATATATCTAGGAGATGGTGTTGGCGATTTCTGTCCGAGCTTGAAACTGAGAGAAGGAGACTTTGTAATGCCAAGGAAGAATTACCTAGTCTGGGAACTCATCTCCAGCAACAAATTAGTACAATGGAGCATCGGAGATGAACGCAAATGGACTCTGCTTCGTCTCATTAACACAATCATCAATGAAAATCAAAACAACAGTACTACTTGCAACTCCTCTTCGGCGTCCTTGGTATCAGTAGATTTCAAACCTGAACCACTCTTCAATCATCTAGTCCACCCAGTTCCTTCACTAAGTAGTAGCTAGAGATTTTTTGTTTTTGGATTAATTTGGGCAGTGAAGAAAAGATTTTCAGAATTTGCAGTGGAAATTAATCAAAGAACGAGAGGCGCAAGGGATTTGGATTGAAGGAGACTTTTGTTGTACTTCTTACAACAGCTAAAGTAGCAGAACAAACAATCAGGAATATGAAACTAATGAGATTTAACTTAGGTACTGTTTGTCGTGTAAAAATTGCCAATTTCAACCTATTCAGCCTGAGTCAGGGAAAAAACAAACAAGCAAACACCCACCCACGGCTCCTAAACGTGAAGGGCGCATGATAAACAAGTGTGTGTTTAGGAGCCGTTGATTTTAAAAATTCTGTAAGATTTTCAATACATATAGACCTATTGAAAAAATTAGCAGTTTTATTGCCCAATTAAGGTTCAAGATTGTTAGCTACTAAGAACTTGAGGAATAATGTGTTGATGAGTACAGATTGGGGGCAATGAATTGCTACTACTACTACTGCTTTGCTCTTCGTCTAGGGCGATTATAGTGTTAATGAGGCGAAGGAGTTTCTCTTCGAGCTCATTCCCACTGCTCCATTCATGAATCTCTGCCTTGAGAAGTAATTTGTTGCTGCAAATCAGATCCCAAACTGGGTAATTCTTCCTAGGCATTACAAAATCTCCTTCTCTAAGTTTCAAACTCGGGCAGTAATCGCCCGTTCCATCTCCGATGTAGATGAACTGTTTTTTTCCTTCACTGAACAAAGAATCTTGGATCCGTTCGATAATCTTCCCCTATCAAAAAAGACCCATATTTATCAAAATTAGAATTGTTGAACCAAAAATAAGCTACAAATAAGGAAGTTAATGAAATGCAGCAGCCCCGACATAGCTCAGAACCAAATATATGTATGTCATATATATACGTTGATCATAATTTAAGTACCATAAAAATTGTTATACATTGCAGACAAAGCAATCTAATTATGTTGGATCCATATGTATATTTATTTATCGATAGGATAATTCTAATAACGGCATTGACAAGCGCGGTTGCACGTCATATATGTGTGATGAGGGTTCTTCCAAGTAAATTAAAATTTGGTTACTAGATGTAGTTAAGTAAAAAAAAAAAAACTGTGAAATGTAGGTTACCTTGCACATATGGGGAGGGCATGACAAACTGCAACCATGAGGAGAAGAGGTGAAATCATGGTAAGGGTGGATTGTGAGCCTCCCTTGTTCGTCGATGAAGATTGGGTTCGTATTGATCTCCAAGAAACAATCTAATAAACCATGATGTTTCAAGATTGTCTCAATGTAGAAGACGTTCGCATCGCTCACAATTCTCAAATCACAGCTGAAAATATACAAGTAGCAAATAAAATTTTCATTAGTACTATACATGTGAAGGGGAAAAAAGAACAACAATTATGTAATGAGGACTGAGTGAGGGGGCTGTTGCAACCCCATTTAGAATACCCCATTGCACCCCTATACACGAGTTGGATGATACAAGGTCTAATTTTGGTAAAGATAATTTCTTCATCATGTATATCATCATTATACCAAAAAATCAATATGATTTAAAACTTTTACAAAAATTGACAAAATGAGGTTTTTTTTTTATACCTATGATTTCAAACGAACTTTTGATGTCATTAAAAGTCTTAAAATGGACTGATTTCTAGATAGATCTATATGGGGTGAGGATGTTGTCTTCACCCAAATTAGGCTTTGGATCATCTCTATGTGGGTTACACGTCATCCGTGAAAAATCCCTCTGTAATTTGAAGGGATATGGTTAAGAAAATATGTACCCAAGAGCATGGGCTGATTTAATGGCTGTGATAATCTGAGGATGCAAAGGAACTTGTTTCAAGCAATCAGCCATTTCTTCTATTGTTCTTCCCTGTGATTGAATCTCCTTCACCATCCTATTCTGAAAAACAGATCAGCAAAATAAAATCAGTCTCACACTACTAAGAATTCCAAAACACAGAAGAATAAAAATAAATAAAAATAAAACCCATTTGAATCTTGCTTTAAGAAAACAAACCCGTGTAATCAAATCTCTACGAAATTGAAATCTGACTTTAGATAAAATCAAAACCTAAAAAAACATGGGTTCTTTAAAAAACCAAGTGTTGAAAAGTTAGAGAAATCAGAGTACTACTAACCACCAAGGAATTCCAAGGCATAGTAGAGTAAAGTTCATTGAACAACTTGGTTGCATCAAATTGATCAATGATCCAACGATCGCTATCGCAATCGATAATCGTACGATCGAAATCAAAAACCACCACAATTCCCGCCATAGTTCCCTGGATGAGAAGTAGTGGTTTTCCGGCTATGGAAAAGCAGTTTAACAGGGTCTCTCACCACCGTCAAAACCGCTCGTTACTAGTACTTCGGGGATCCGAATAAGAGAGTCCTTATATTATATCCAAGCACTACACTACAGGTCAGTTGTCACCCCATTGGTCCTGGCACCCCACATGTTTTAAAACATTAAAAAGGCTTTTCAGTCATACATCCCTATATTTTATGGTTAATTTGATATGCCTCCCTTATGGTTTCCGGAATTAGATATACCTCCTTTGACTCTAGTCAACTATTATTGATCAACGGAGATTGATCAACTTCATGTAATCCCCACATCATG
Source organism: Macleaya cordata (assembly GCA_002174775.1). Taxonomy (NCBI): domain Eukaryota; kingdom Viridiplantae; phylum Streptophyta; class Magnoliopsida; order Ranunculales; family Papaveraceae; genus Macleaya; species Macleaya cordata. The sequence continues at coordinate 51,456 of MVGT01001698.1, read as the reverse complement.
TGAGCTTCAATTAGATGCAATAAGGGTGTAATTAGACTTGATAAGAAGTCAAAGTTAAGATTCTTTGTAAGTTGACCTAGCAACGGATTAGGATTAGGCTCGACCCTAGGCGGGTTATCAACCCTAATCCTGACTCGTTTATTAAACGGGTTAGTTTTCAAATCTTAACCCTAACTTATTTAATATATTTGAATAAAGAGGTCAGAAATGCTCAACCCTAACTCTAACTTGTTTAGTAATGGATCGAGTTAGGGTAAGATCTGGCGGGTCAGATTAGGATAGGATTGGCGGGTCACAAGTCAGTTTGCTAGGTCTAACCCTAAGTGAGGTTCGATGTTGAACGGCTAACTTGGATTTAATAAGCCAAAACTACAAAGAGGATAATCCCTTGGTTGAAGTATGTTCTTTGATATAGAAACAAATCGAACATTAACTTAATTAATTACACGTACAAAATGATAATCAATCTCGATATAATTGTAAACATTTGAAGGTTGTTATTAGAGGAAGTTAGATGGCTCTTAACCTCTGATAATTTTCATACTCTACAAGAGTCTATCGAGATTACTTACAATATTGAAAAACAATGGCAGTTTTATTGTTCAACATTCAATAGTTTTAGGCTAATAGGGAGGAACTGGAAGGGCTTGGGGAAGGAGTTGATGGGTACTGCAGATTGGAGGCAATGGATTCATCGTCATACTGTTTTGCGCTTCATCAGTGATGATGAACGTGTTAAGAAGGCGAAGAAGTTTATGTTCGAGCTCATCTCCGTCGCGCCATTCATGAATCTCTGCCTTGATCAGTAATGAGTTGCTGCATATTAGCTCCCAGACTGGGTAATTCTTCCTTGGCATTACATAATCACCTTCTCTAAGTTTCAAACTCGGGCAGAAATCGCCCTTTCCGTCTCCAATGTAGACCAACTGTTTCTTCCCTTCGCCGAAAGAAGAAGCTCGAATCCGCTCAATAATCTTCCCCTATGGGCAAAAATTAAATTTGATCAAAACCAAAACTGTTAAGCAGATAACAAACTGTAATGCAGCCCCTACATCGATCAGAACCAAATTTAATTGTACCCTTAACTTATACGGCAGTGTTAGGGTTACAGAAAAAGTCACAGAATTTGGTACAGAACGCACAATTTACGGTGTGATTCATAACATTTTGGGATGGGATGCAAATCACGTGGGTATGTGAAACATACTAACCGTCAGATTAGTTTTCTGTAGGAATTTGCTGTAACTCTAGCATTTTCCTAACTTATAAACACCATTAAAAATGGCAATGACCCGGTGTGGGCTTGGACTGGGTCATTAATCGGGCTTCGTGATGGTCGGGCTCGGATTCAAGGTGGCCCTCAACCAATATTCCAAAACCGTCCAAGTGCTAAGCTCAGTCAACTTTTCCCCTAGCTGGGCTGTGCTTACTTGGAGCTTTGGTTAAATTTGGACAAAAACAAGTTCCAAATTGTAAAAAAAAAAAAAATTCTTAATTTCAAGATCACAAATTTTAAAGATCATTGCTAAAGGGGCTCCCTTACTCGAATGGGGTTTGCACAGTTAAGAGACTCTAAAATTTTCCAAAATGATTAGGGGGAGTGGAGATTTTACTGGGGGTTCCCATTTTTCTATTTTACATGCCACCAACCCCACCACCACCACCCCAACCNTGGTGGTTATGGCGGTGTTGTGGTGAGGTGGTGGAGAGTGTTAGGGTTTAGTTGTTTTTGGAGAGGAGAATCTTCTAAAAAGAAAAAAATAACACAAAATGAGGTGAATGTTCAAAATTGGGCTTAAAGCCCAACTTTTGAGCATCCCCCAACCAAAATGAGAGCCCTAATAACAGGGCCCATTTTAAAAGAAAAGTTTATGGGTGGGTTTCTTTGGGCCAGGCTGAACTGGGTTTTCAAACCATTGGCCCAGGCCTGCCCATTCAAATCTTCACAGTAATCAGCTAAGTATGAGATAATTAAAATGCAGGTTATACCTTGCACATGTTAGTAGGGCATGATACAGTGCAACCATGAGGAAAAGAGGTGAAAGGGAGGATCCTGAGCCTCCCTTGTTCGTCGATGAAGCTTGGATTCGTATTAATCTCTGAGAAGTACTCTAATAGACCATAATGTTTCAAGATCGTCTCGATGAAGAAGACGTTCGCATCGCTCACAATTCTCAAATCACATCTGAAATGCAAGTAAAAAATAAGAATTTCATGAAGAGGATGATATGGTACTAAGGGAAATATAAATGTGTACCCAAGAGCATGAGCTGATTTAATGGCTGTAATGATATGAGTATGCAAAGGAACTCGTTTTAAGCATTCAGCTATTTCTTGTATTGTTCTTCCCTGTGTCTGAATTTCCTTCATCATCCAATCCTAAAAAAGATCAAAAAAATATAATCTAATCAAATCAAATCTCTTCTTGATTTAAAAAACAAAATCTAAGAAATTGAATTTAATTAACTTAGAACATTGAAAAATCACTAATACAAAATGGGTTTTTGGCCACAGTTTTAACTGTGGTTAAAAACTTATTGCCACGGTTCTTTAAAAAAACCAATGTATTAGTGATGAACCATGTTTAATCACTACTATTAAAACATGGATTCTTTAACTAACCACACAGGAGTTCCAAGACATGGTAAGGAGAAGTTCATTGAACAACTTGGTTACACCGAAATGATCGAAGATCCAATCATCGCTATCGCAATCGATGATCGTATGGTCGAAATCGAAAACCACCACAATTCCTGTAGCCATATGACCAGAGATCGAAGTGGTTTTCCGACTATAATACAAAAAAGCTAGCAGCAGTTTTACTGGTGAAGACTTATTAGTAGTACTCAGAATGATATATATTGAAAATGGATGGCTCAAAATTTATATATAAAACAAGGCAGTACTACCAAGAGAAATTGCTGTTCCTGGAGACTTTAGTTGTTTTGAAATAAACAAAAGAAATTAGAAGTCTGTTCTTAGTAGGATGCCAAAGAGATCGAGTTGTGTGAAATTCACTCACCTGGGACTTCTCACCTACTAAATTCACTCAGTGTCACTAATTAAATTCGAAGAGAAAAAAAGTGAGGGTCTAGATTTTATTGGTTTCACACCAACGAGTAAGTTTAGTGGGTGAGAATCACAGGTGAGTCTAGAATTTTCCTTCTTTGACATTATAATGCATGTATAAAGGATAATCAACTTATCACCCTATTTTTATTTTATTTTTTGTAGTAATGTTATTTTCCAAGTTACGCCAGTAAAGGATATGTGAGAAGCAGAAAGAAACCGTCTCATGTCGAAAACCACTTTTTCTAAAAATTCAAAATTGTAAAGAGAATTATCAATTTTATATTGACTAATACTTAATTAGATGGAACAAACCCCACCACAATATTATGAGGTTAATTAATCCAATATATGCAGAGACAATGGGAAAGGTTGTTTTCATTGATATGAATTATTGTGAACATCCAACAATATTTATTTATAGAGACCTAAGGATCGCCTATTTTAAAAACAAACCACAACTAGAAGTCTAGGATGGTATTAATCCTAGCTCACAATCAGCCAATCAGATCTTATCTTTAATAATACTTATCATGAGAGAATGATATAGTGTATCACAGTACATCGTATTATATATTCTATACTCTTACCAATATATTACTATCTTGTTTAAAATTAATTAAAATTGTTGTCTTAATTGATCTTATCTTTGATCAATGGGGGAATTAATTGATTTGATTTACCTTGAAAGAAACCATGGCTCCCAATAGGAGAACAATTCAATTAGGTGTGCATATTCGGATATTCCATGCATGATTGAGTGCGTTTGAATTTCGTAAGCAAAGCTTTTAACTCTTTTTGTTTTTGGGATGGGACCGGATATTAAAACCAACTCTTTCTCTAGTTGCACGACAAATTCTTACACTCGACTTACACTTGCACATGAGGCAGAGTAAAGATGATCCAAGATATGGTTTTTTATGTGAGATCATCCTCACAAAAGATCTCATCGTTTTCAACCAATCAAAAGAATTATTGAAATTTCAAATCTTTTTGAACCATTCATTCTACAATTTAATTTTTAATAGTTTCTTTTATAAGGATAATCTACGGGAAGAAGAGATCATTCTCACAAAAACATGGCACTTGGTTCATTTACATGTGATCCTCACAATCGGGTACAAAACAGAATGTAAGATTAAATTTGAGGGGAGATCGTCCAATATATCCATTATGACTTTAATTCAACCTGTTTAGTCCACCAAATTTTATATGAGTCTATTTAGTCCAAAAATAAAATTTAGATAGATCTGCCCTTTAACTAATTAGTTATGGAAATCAAAATTTAACCGAATAAGAATCTTTGTTTCTCTCTCTACATTAATAAGCTTTGCTGCTTTCGATCTTCACTTATTTCTTTTGCTTCGATTGATCGATCACTCACCAGTCAACAAAAGATCTTGATGATGATGAGAGAGAAAGAGAGACATATAGTTTCTACGGGATAGAGAAGAGGTGAAATATAGGAGATAGAGAGAAGAGAATAAGAAAGAATGGAAAAAGATCCGATTAAGAAAAAGAGAAAGGGAAAAGAAGGAAAAGAGAGGATAGAGAGAGAAGAGACGGACGTGAGAGGGAGAGAGAGAAAAGAAAGGAAACTGAAAGAAGAGGAAAAAGAACAGAAATAGATAGAAGAGAGAAGAAGAAAAAATTCAAATGGATCTATGCAAAAATATTTTTGCATGAAGTTTTTGCATTAAAATCATGCAAAAACGTTTTTGCATAGAATTATGCAAAAATGTTTCACATAATGTTTTTGCATGAACTCATATGCAAAAACGTTTTTGCATGAATAAATTTCGTGAATTCTTTTTTTCAAAAACCATTCTTGACTGGTCTAGTTTCAAAGATCTCAAAAAGTGCTTTCCAAATATATGAATTTTATCAAAATCCAAACTTTAGTTGAAGAGATATAGTATTTTAAAGTTTAAAACGAAAAAGATAATTACATTTCTCTCTCGTACAGCTGTACAAGTTTGAAAAAGACAAAAAAGTGATTGAGAAATATAATAAGGGTAAAACATGAACATTAAAAAGGAAGGAATGGACTAAATAGATTTAGAAAAATTTAAAAAGGACTAAACGGATTCAAAAAGCTTTAAAAAAGATATTTCAGTCTTATTAAAAATCTTGTGTACTAAATGGATTAAAAAAATTATATATTGGATGTTTTGGCCATTATCCCTAAATTTGATGTAAAAACTAAAAAATGGAACCAGAAATCCGCCCCCTTTTATGTTTCTTTTACATAGAATTAATGAAAAACCCCAACGTGTGATCGAATTTAATTCAACTAGTGATAGTCAAACGTGGTGCATGTTTTCAACTAATAGTGGTCGAATTTAGTACATGATTTCAACCAGTGGTAGTCGAATTTTGTTATTGCAGGGGTCTTTCGTGCTTTTGTCATCCTCACCATCGTTGATTTCTTTCTTCATCAGCCTATTCACAAGATAAAAAGAATTTCGTGGAAAACTCCCCTAACCATTTTTGGATGTTTTGAGAATTCTTTTTAATTGGGAACCCCTCTATCCAAAATTAAGATCCCCTATAACAGCATCCTCTTTTTACTTACAAATCAATCTTTAATTATTTAATGTTCTAATTAACTCTTCATGAAAACCATTTCCGGCATTTATACACTATACCCAGTCAACCTCCCAAAAGACATAGCTTGTTCACTTTTCAATCAAACTTTAGTGTTCTTACTTACATCAAGCTTTTGGAGACTTGCACTAATCTTTGGGTCTTGTCCTCATATAAAAAAAATTGCTATTTTTCCAATTCCATGACAACTTAAAACAATTAACTTTACTCTTCCTCCTATAAAAAAAAAAAAAAAAAACCTCATCTCCCCCCCTTTTTAAGCAACTATATACATCTCTCTGTCAACACTTGGCACACCAAAAAGTCATCACTAAATATGCCCCATTCTTTGGCTTTGGTCCACCTACAGTAGGGCATAAATACCAATAATCAGCCTGAGTAGTTGGAAGAATTAAAAAAGAAAGACAAGTTCGGATTTTTCAGTGTTTTGACATGTAAAAATGCATTGATGCCAGCTCACATGACATATGATTCTAACAATCATAACATCCAACACATCACACAGACAAATAATACCAAAAACAACCCAACCAATCAAAACAAATCAGAAAAGAATAAACAAAAATTGTGTCCAATTACACACATAAATAAGATATCCTCCTAAGAGTCTAGAGAGATATATAAAATAAAGAATAAAAAATGAAAAGCAGAGAAGAAATTGTTGCGTATGCATGGCACCACCACTCCTGTTTTAATATATTCAAATTTAAAATATGACATTAAAAAAGAAAAAAAAAATTAGAAGTATTGTAATAAATATAAATTAGGGAAAACAAAAGAGAAGGTGCAGGGGCACATGGATGGATCCTCATTAGGCAGAAACCCATCTCCATAAGATTGAAGAACTAAAGGCCCCACCCACCTATCACCACCACCTAAACCACAAATGGCCAACCAAATCTATCCTTTTTCACTCTCTTATTATTAAATTTGATCTTCATCATCATCATCATAAATAATTTGAGAATTTACAGACAGCTCAGGTGCCCTATCTCTCTCTCTTCTCACTTTATGAACCCTACTACAAATGAATGAATTAAACTCTCTCTCTCTCCCTCTTTCTCTCTATATGTGTAATATATAAGAACTTTTCTGTCTCTCTCTCTTTTTTTTATCTATACACCAAACCCTTCCCGCCCTCCCTCTCCAATCAAAAAAATTTGCAAACCCCAGATTCCCAATTTTAGATTACAACAGAGTAAGTTACAACACTGCACCTGTGCCCCACTACCACCACCAACTACCTCTGCTCAGACTTGGAGGGAAATCCGAGTTTTTATTGGCTTTAGCTTCAAACCCATGCTTTCTGGTGAGAGCAGCTCTGGGGAAATGCAAGATGGACTCAATGGGCTCCTTGGGCTGCCACTAAGCTGACATGGTCTGTACAACCCATATCCCATGAAGAAATACTCCATCGGTATCAACATCGCGTGTGGCTGTTCCTCTGTAACCATTGATCCACATGCCTGAACCTGTTTAACCCAACAACAACTTTCACATTAACCATACATCTAGATATTCCCAACTCCCAACTCTAATCAATTCCCTACTGCAACTCAAGTAATATGGAGTTCGATTTCATCGACCCACGTTTGATGTTCTTAACGTGGGTCAAGAAGACAGTTAAGTGATTGGCGCAGACTTAAACGGTCTTAAACGATCAGAAGGACAAGGATTATAGAGTTGATTGTTTAAGTCGGCATCCATAACATGGTGGATCTTCTTGAACAACATCAAACGTGGGCAACAAAATCGCACTTAGGTAATGTGTGGCACAGCATACAAGTGAAATATGTATAGCATACCTCAACTAAGGCACTGTATCTCCTATCGAGTTTTGAGATCATGTCAATAGCCTCCGAATGGAAAGGAGAGTTCTCGCCCACAAATATGAGTGTCCGACACTGTAATTTTTTCAGTCTTTCAGTAATGTCATATCTCCTGCATGTTGACAAAACTTAAATAAGATCCAATAGTCCAAAAATAGAGGCCCCTCAAGCATACATATTATATGTGATTCGAGTGTGTCTGCATGCATGATGCATGAGTGTAAGAAACTGAAAACAAGTTTACTAAAGAATGTGAAGCGATCAAAAGCACAAGCTTACCCACTAATAGCTTCAAGAAACCGCAATACATTTGTACTCTGCCTCTCATCTAGCAACTGCAGAAACAAATCCATGGAATCAACAAAAGAAAAAGTTCCACAATTTTCTGAAAAACTGAAACCAATTGATAGGCTGAACAAAAAAAGAAAAGCAGATGGAGCACTAACACTTCTGCATGCTTGAACAATATCTGATTCTGGGACTTGTGGACCACCACGAACTTCCTGTGTGGAATTGTAGAAAACATATTATTCAGATGATCAAATTCAGATATAAGAAGCACGAGAAGGAGAATACTATGTAACAACTGAAGCACTAAGATACCTTGCTGAAGTAGCGCTGAAGCAAGCAGTCCTTCACCACACTACACATCCCATAAAAGTACAATAAATTTGACATCACCTGCAGATGATTTGCTATGTTAGATATACGATTATGATTATACTTGTTAATTTTCGAGAGGAAGACCATGGTGAAGAGGGAAAGGAACCTTATTGTATAACCATTCTGTCCAAGACGGTGCTTTGCATAGAGGAGAAACAAGTATCAAACCAATGACACGCTCCCTATACTTCGTCTGTAATCAAGCATGAAAAAATTTTAAACTAGTGAATATAAAAAGTACTGTAAGTTACATTCAAGAATCTCAGATGTACTCTAAAAGGAAGAGGACATACAGCAAATAGGGTAAGAATGTAAGCACCCGCTGTGACCCCCAGGCACATCACAGCACCTAAGCTGAAAAAAGAGATACGCAGGCCATTAAAAACAGAAAGTTGCACATACAGTTTTTTTTCCCTTAGTAAGGTAATTAAACCATGAGGAAAAGCATTCTTTATGTAAAAGGACTGGTTATTAACATTATATTTTGCTAATGAACTTGTATGTACTTATCATAGGAAGAAAGTAGATGATGGAATATTTAGAAGATCCTTGTTATATGAGTTGGGTATACTTGATCAATTAACTAACTGTCGAAATAAGCCAGAAAACAACACAATTACATTGAGGATTACCCGAAGTAGTCAAGAACCTCAGAGACCTGATCCGCCAAATCATCAACAGTGGGCACATGATCATCAGAAGAAATTGCAGCAGCTCCTAACTGCAAGAGCTCTTGAGGAAAGCGCCAGAAAAGAAATGATGTGAATAATAGCATTCAATAGCAGGGACGAAATATGCCTATAGAATGTAAACAAAACAACAGTAGGAATTTGAAGTGCAGTCAAGTCTACCAAGTTACTGACCTGATGCCCAGGAGGACTGATGTGATAGATGCAGAAGTTGTGAAGCAGCAAAGAAGCTGCTTCAGGACAAAAGAACAATCCTTGGAAACATGACATATCTGGTGAAAGCCACAAAAAATTGGGGGAGTAAGAGATTAGAATTTGACAATATGAAAGCATTCACCATAGAAACGTAGTAGCATTACAGATGCAAACTATATATTCTACTATATTTGGGTCCCCTACCTACCCAAACAGGTAACTATTGGGAGAAATTCTGAGAAATTAACTATTGCATATCAAGGTATGATAAATGTTGTAATGGTTCCAATAAAATTAGCACTGTACTTACGATTAAGAGATAAATCAGGGTAAGTAACAAGTGCAGGCTTGTCCTGGTCCCCAAAAACTGCAACAGACACGGAACCACAACTAGTGTGTATAACATGTTCCTGAGGATAGATAACATGAAACATATTATTACTAGTCTTTTGTGTTCATACCAAGATAACAAATAAACAGAAAGCAAGCAAGAAAGAATAGCCAATCGAGAAGATAAACTATAGTCATATATACTCGTTAGAATCTATCTTCTTCAAAGTAAGGAAGATTCCATATAATGTCATCTTTTCTACTGGTCATTGGACATAGATTGGATTAAGAAATTTAGATTTGAAGAATGGATCTTCAAGTGGAAGACTTTACTGCTTGAATCTCTGATGTAACTTCTTTTGTTTTCTTGATTGGAGAGAATTGCATCTTTTACTTTTTTCATCTCTCCCTGTATTATTTTAATTACAATCATTCTTGCCAGATCAAGAAAAAGAAACAGACCCAAGTAAGGATCCCTTTTGGGAACCTCCTCAATCTTGCTTGCATCAGCTAATTCTATCAAATGGCTTTATGGGTTTAAACATTAATAAGCTGCTATAGTAAAAGGAGTGTGTAAGAGGAGAAAGGAAACGTTATCCCCTATAATCTTAGTAAAGGAATTGAGGTTTTAACTGGTTGACAACTAATGGCAAGCTTTTAATAATAACAAAAGGGGAAAAAGCAAAGCGGCTACTTTTCCAAAGAAGAAAAAGGAATCAAAACAAAGGAATCCAATAAAAGATAGAAACAAGAAAAGAATTCACTGGCTCAAGTAACTAACTCTTGCTCAAATGAAGAAATGACTGGAAAGAAAATCATTGGAGAAGTTATCCAATTAATAGTACTTATCCAATGTGAAGAAACAAAAACAAAGGACAATCTGGAAGACCCCTAAAAAGGAAAACAAAAAAAAAGGTTAAACACAAACAACACAATTAAGTAAAATATTGAAAACCCACTGGGAAAATTTTTACTCAATCATTAACCTCCATATCAAATCAAATAGGAGAAACCACGAAAAATTAACAGACAGAAATTCTGCAAATAGAAACATCTTTGTGCCAAACATGGAAAATTTGAGAAAATTAGAATGCGATTAAGAAATTTTAAAAATTTAGCTGATTAAAAACAAAAATTCAAAATTTTAATGGAAAATATTTAATACACCAATGAAACAAAGTCATTCCTTAAAGAAACCAAAAGATCAATTTGTTCCCCAATAAATGCCCTAATCAGAACCAGAAACAAACGTATTGAAAAACAAAAGGCCCAAAAAAAAAAACCCCCACTTTTTTCCACGAAACCCACAAATGCAAAGCAAGAATAAACAAAAGTTTCAACAATTAAAAACTCTCCCAACCAAAATACAATCCAGAACTGACAAAAATGAACAGAAAAATCCACTTTCTTACTGTCAAAAAACTCAATGCAAAAGCTGTAATCTGTAATAACACAATTCAGAAAATTCACACAATCAAGATTCATTTATTGAGCAATAAAATCTCCAAAAATCCCCAAAAAAATTAGCCTAAATGACCTCAAAATGTACAACAGATCAAAATCGAACTTCAAACCTTCGAAAATAAAAATAAAAATCATCAATCCGTTCCCAAAAATCTAACCTTTCCACCAAGAGAGATTGTCTCCATATCAACGGAAACTGAATCGCTTGACTCTCCCATGGCCTCCGCTCTCTGTTTCTGAAAGCCGAAAATTTTCTCTCTCTAAAATCTCTCTCTAAAATCTACTCTTTCTCTCTCTTCTGGCTTCCAGAAAATTTGGTTCTCGCTTCGGTGGCTTATAAACAAAGCGATTCTCTCTCTTTCTCTCTATAAACGTTTCTCTCTCTTCTTTCTCTCTCTAACTGCAACTTAACCCACGGTTAACCCCCACCGACGCTTTCTCCTTGCCAGCTTTGGCCATGGCTCTGTCCGTACTAACAGAATTTAACCTGAGAGTTTGGGTTCAATGTTAACCATGGTTAAAGACCGACAGTCTAAATCTGTTTATTACGAAAATCTCCCTATAACTTCGACTAATTAACGGATTTGGTTAAAAAATTGCCTAAGTTAATCCTATCCTCTAATTATAATTAGCCTCGTCGTTTACAAATTAAGCAAAGGTGTGAAATAAGTCGATCAAGGTCAAAAAAGGAACTCGTTTCAATACACTCTCAAACTTATATTTTAACCAACTTTTATATATATTTTTTTTAATATTGGACGTCCGAGCTTGTTAAGCACTAGATTAATTCTCCCAATAAAATAGACCTAAATAACCAGAGCGTAGATCGGAGCGGGAATAAAAGTTGGAGCGGGAGCCTCGGAGCAGCCGATTAAAAAATGTTCTTAGTTCTAAAATACTTTCGGAGAGGGAGCGTTGGAGTGTAGTTCAGAGCAGAAGCGCGAGGTTCCAGAACTGGAGCGTCACCCATATACCAAATTTTTGGTTACTAAGAAATAGACCTCTAAATTTACAGTACCATATAAGATAATATTGGAGTGGCCGGGGAACCTACTCAGCTACTGAACCACTAATTTGAGGAATTTAAAAGTATGAACCATTAGTTGTAATTTTTTTTTTTTTTACTATTCGTTGACTTTCAACCAATGCAGGATATGTATTGGAAATGCGATTCCATTTAGTATTTGATTGGCATTTTTAAACTTCGAATCACATTTCTAAACAAAATTACTAAAAATAGTTAAAAATTGGATAATAGCAAATTCATGAAGGAAGATGAGTTTGTGATTCCACCAATCACCTCGATTTTAAAACCCTACTTTAAGGGTAAGGCTAATGAGGGAAGGATCTCACAGAAGTTATCTGCGACACTAATTTCTTCTTCTTTTTTACTAAAAACACTTTTTAAATTATTTTATTACTTAAAAAAAATGTGTTGCAGAAAAGTTCTACGACTGTCTTCTTTTAATTTTTTTAAATTGTCCCATCGCAGATAAGTTCTACGATTTTGGGTCGCATAACATTTCTGCGGCTATCCTTAACCCCTTAAGCCTCCATTAAACTACCGGACTAGGTGAAGGGTTTGGGGTTTAAGGGTGCCCACTAGCCTTAAAATTTTGTTGGATTTAGAATTTAAGGGTGTGCATTGTCCTTGCCCTAATACTCTTACCGACCCGTAAAATTTTAGGATAAGAGAGTACTTTTTTAGTTTTTTTAAGAGGATCAACCCATAGACGGTCTCCAAATAACTTGCAAGTCAAATGGTCACAATTTCATCCAATGCCAAAATATTTAAACCCTAAACCAGGTATAAACCTAGCTCTTTCAATTCGAATATGCTTTTATTTTTTTTGTTGACCCACATTAATGTTGTAGGACAACAAGAGCTCACATGGGTAGGTCCTGAGGATTTAAAAAAAAGTCAACTACAAAGTACATACTGTTTAATACCATTCAAGTCCCCACTGATCGCATGGTTCGGGTTTTCCTGATTACACGGTCCTCACTCGTATATTTCGTCACGGCGGTTGGACACTTGGACTCAAAAGTACGACTAGTAGTACATTAAGTGGGTCGGGGATGACCCGATATGAAACCCGAAAGGTGATTTGAATTTGGAATTTCGAGTATACAAAGGAATTTGGACAAAAAGAAAATGTAAAACTTGGTTGCAGTTGGAGATGAATAAGATTGATGCGCACTTTAGAACCGCATGGATGATGATGATGATAATGAGGATAATGATGCACTAAACTTGATCGATGCGACAGGTAATCTGTTGGATCGATCGGGTTATACTTAAGTCCGGTTCTAGGCCAAGGAAACTAAGGCGGTCGTTTTAAGTCCTTAATTTTTATTAAGACCTTAAAAATTCCTTCTATCTTATGTGTAATTTTTTAAAATAATAATTACTATTTATGTAAATTTTTTATTTAAAAAAGTATTATTACTCAAATTTTATAATCTAATGGTTATTTTTCAAATATTTATCATTTTTTTTAAATTAATATGTTGTAGAGATCTATTTTTTTTTTCGAGTTCGCCTTGGGTACCTGAAATCTCTACCCTGACTTTATATACTGTATACTAATGGTAGCTAGCAAGGGATCTAGCAGCTAGGGTTAAGGTGAGCCGTCCATTTCTTGTGTTGGAGATGTAGTTGGACGACAGATATTGATGAGACCCTAATGGAATAACACTACTGCTACCACTCACAATTATTCTTAATGTTACTAGTAGCTAGGTTGGTAGACAGTCTCAAGGTCGATCAAGGATCAGCAGCTTATGTTATATTCGTCAATGCAGAAATGGAAATGTTATAGAAATATTAAGGTTCTGTTTGGATCATCACTTTAGCTAAAATGACTTTCTGTGTTCATGGTAGATTAATTTCGTCAATTCATAAATAGAAATGATGAGAATTTGTTCTGATAAAAAAATGATGAGATTTCATTCTAAGTGTACCCT
>MVGT01001698.1:19852-30892 GCA_002174775.1 Macleaya cordata | reverse complement strand
CAATAATATTGTAGGTATGGTCCTACGTCGCCACATCGGGTCGTAAATTGGGCGAACTGTTGGGAAAAATTCATTTTTCTAAACCTTCACGAGAGAAATGCATCCTCAAATTAATATTTGATATGTAGATTTGTGACCCTCTTTAAAATGTAAAATGGAAAAAGAAATAATTTAATGATTTAATTTAAATTGTATATATTAATTTAATTAAAATAAATATTTATATATAGAGAATTATATGATGAAGATGAACCAACCAATACGTACGTATTGATGCATTGAATCTAACCCATAAGGGCCATAACTTATAGATTCAATATGGAACCAACTCATTACCTGGATGGACAGTTTTAAGAGCCATAACTCATACACAAGAACCAACTCATCACCTAGATGGACCATTTAAGAGCATCACCCAATACCATTTTAGGTATATATAAAGTTTATAATTTTTTTTTCTTTTATTGATAAGTAAGTACATACACACGACGAGGAAACACAAATACGAATATGACACGAGTTTTATTTTTTTTAATTTTTTAACAAAAAATAAGACACGACACAGACAGTTCTCTTAGAGAAGTATCCGTGCTTCATAGTTTATAACAATTATTTCTTCGCAAGCAATGGCCATTGCCTTTCTTGTGAATACCTTTCTTTATCAAAACTCCTTGAGGAAACAAATAGAGAACCAACTTTAAGGAAAAAATTTGAAAAACAAAAAGAAAATAATTAGAGAATATATATGTAATGGATGTGCAATGCAACCACTAGTGTTCATAAATTATGATTTCACTAGTGATTGGTCAGTTCCTATAGGGGGGTGTATTGGGCCAAGCTCAGGCTGGGCCATGGGATCAATACTACAAAGAAATCTTCCTCAATGGACTTAGTTGAAAGTCCCTCAACTTCTAGGTTAATCCTTATAACCGGTTCCAGCTCCGAGAAGTCATACCCGAATTTCATTTGTCACAAGTTCACAACTATTGTAAGTCTTAAATCGTGTTACCCATAAAAAACAAGAAAAAGAACAAAAAGAAAGAAAAAAAAATCAGGCTTGGGCTTAGAGATGTTCAACTCATATTGGGCTTTATTTGAACAAAGGCCCAAGCCTGTGTGGGTTGGGTTTGGATTGAGATAATGGGTCCATTTCCCAGTAATATAGAATGGGGGCATGTATAAAAATTAGCGGGGTTCCAGTCCAATATTGTAAAAAATTGGAGAGGGGAAGCTTAGAAAATGAGTTTTAAGCCCATTGCCCATATTCAAATTTTGGTTAAGGGGAGCTCTTTACACGGTAATGTTCGTGGTGCTAAAGGTCTCCCATTAAGGTAATTTTTTTAGATAGATCTAAATAGCAAATATAAGCTTAAAAAAAAATAGCTTAAAAAAAAATAGCAAATATAAAATATTTATAAAAAATTAGCCATTTAGACAAACATGTGTCGTACACCTAAGCTTACGTGTGTATTAAAGACTTATTAAATCTAGGGTTATATGTAATTTGTAAGAAGCAACAAGTCAAATACTTTTTTCTCGAACAAATTCTTGTATAAAAAACTTTCTTCCACAAACTTTACTGTCGAAAATTAAATTTGAAGCAAACCCCAAAAATACTACCCAAGTTATCTGGTAAATTTTGAGTCAATTAATAATGTAAACATGCGATTGATAGTGCTACTTTGTACACCTACATATAGTGCAGGTGGACATTACTGTCCATCTTCTAATCATCGGGTGTTTTGAATGTAGGGTTAAGGTTAGGGTTAGGGTTAAGGTTGGAGTCAACGTGTTGGATGAGATTAAAGTAACAACGGTTTTCTGGTTAGAAGGTAGAGAAAAAGTTAATAGTATGTTTAGATGAGAGATTTTAGGTATGTTTAAATGGTATCCTAGCACCCGACTAGTTCCTGGAGATTTTAAGTAGGAATTTTGTAGAGACCAAAGATTACGTCAATGTTTGAGATGAAGATGGATTTCTTATTTTTTATTTCCTATAAATCTACAGAAAAAGATTTTTTTTTTTTAGTAAGAAAGAACATTCAATAAACTAGGCTGCATGAATAGATGACCAATCAGTAACATGAGTCTGTAGTGCAAACTGTGCCAAAGAAGTTGGCCCTTTTCACAAACAATTGCACGAAATAACATATCTAATCTCAGTGAGTGTTTATTCTTGAGATTTTGGTGTTTGATTTTTTCTTTTTGCATGTGTTGCTTACCAAGCAGCAATAAAGAAATTACTGTGCTTTTAAGGTGCACATACCAAGCAGCAAGAAAAATTTCAATTGCAAACATTAACTGTGGTAAATGATTACTGCAGCGAACATATGTAGGCGGGAATGGTTTATTGCGATATCAAGCAGGGTCTAATAAGAGGCAAATTTTTAATTTTGGGCTGTAAACATATTAAGTGATAGTAAGTGATTGGAAATAACTTATTGCCACTTCATGAATTTAAAGCCTAAAATTAAAAATTTATGGTGAAAAAATGAAGGTTATTTTAGATAGGTCTGCACTAATTGGTGGTAAAAAAATAATCTCCCCACTCTTAAAACTTAAAAGTTCAATATTGGCAGCATTATCAAAAGCCAAAAGAACAGAATCATGAGAGACAAAGAAGACTAATACCCATAAAAAAGTTCAGATTGTTCATAAACAACTGCTTTTTTTAAAGGATTTTGTTAACATGTGCCCTAAGGCACATGATAAGCTTTTAGGTTTTGTGTTTTGTTTAGTTTCTTAAGTTTGTTCAAATAAGTTGATTTTTAGATATGTATGTTATTTATACTATTTGAATCATATCTAAAAAAATCAGCCCAATCTGAGACCTCTAGCACCTTCTAACACCACGAACACTTATTTTAGACTTTAATAGTGTGAATGAACGACTCACATTTAAAGTGATTTGTTTGGAGGGTTAGATATTTCTGATTGAGCTGATTTTTTGTAGATATGTTATAAATAATGATAATATTATGTATACAAAAATTTAGCTGATTTGAAGACCTCTAACTTACAAAACAATTCCTTCAAAAACAACCTTATCGTGTGCCCTAAGGGCACACGTTAACAGGACCCTTTTTTAAAAGCATTTCTTTCTTTTTTTATTGATTGGTAGAAGTGCTCCTTCTCTCTCTAAAACGAAACTGTAGTCTATTACAGGCTGTATCTCAACTTTGGGCTTTTAATAGCGTATTCAACGTGCATATGTGATACATGCATACACGTAGCCATGTACACCCTATATGACAAACAAACAACCACTTGCCTACTTAGTTTGCATTCCTCCTATGACTTAGAAGGTCTTAGGTTCAAGACTTATTGGCTGTGGAATTACCATTAAATTTTACCTATGTAATGTGTTATATATATATATATATATGTAAGTGTAAATGAATAAACTTCCTTAACCCTTTAGGGTTCGGTACTAACATTATATAGAAAACAGTTACAAGAATACCCTTGCATGGGTTGAATATTACAGGAAAATACAAATGATCATAAGAAATATAATTACATAAATATCCTCTAACACCCCCCCTCAAGCCGAACGTGGATGCATCCGAAGTGAGAGCTTGGCAGATAAATCCTTAAATCGTGGGTGGAGTAGTCCCTTTGTAAGAATGTCAGCTAACTGTTGTTTAGTGGAGATATACAGTACTTGAAGAAGTCCCCTTGCGATACGCTCCCGTACAAAGTGGTAGTCAACATGAACATGCTTGGATCGGGAGTGTTGAATTGGATTGATTGCCAAGTAAGTGGCACTGATGTTGTCACAGTGCAGGATCGGTGGACGAGAGTGATAGAGGCCTAGATCATGAAGAAGATACTGAATCCAGGCGATCTCAGCTGTAGTAATAGCCAAAGCGCGATACTCTGCCTCTGTGCTAGGCCTGCTTCTTGGAGGACCAAGAAATGATGTTTTGACCAAGGAAAATACAACTTCCAGTCGTTGAGCGTGCATCATCAGGTGTGCCAGCCCAATCAGAATCTGAATATGCTGTGATCTGCAAAGATGAATGAGATGATAGAAAAATTCCACAACCAATTGTGCCTTTTAAATATCGTAGAATTCGCTTTACAGCCATAAAATGAGAAGTGAGAGGTTGGTGCATAAACCAACTGACTTGATTAACCGCGTAGGTTATATCAGGTCGAGTCATGGATAGATACTGTAATGCACCCACCAAACTCCTATACAAGGTAACATCAGAGAACAAAGGACCGGCATCAGTTGAGGATAGTTTGGAACCAAAAGAAATAGGGGTGGAGATTGGTTTGGCTTGAAGGAGATCAGCACGTTGGAGAAGGTCGAGGGTGTATTTGGTTTGCGTTAAAAAAAGACCTGACGTAGTACGTGTAGCCTCGATACCAAGGAAGTAATGAAGAGGACCTAAATCAGTCATTGAGAACTGTTTTTGTAGATTGCCAAGGAGTTGAGTGATACCAGGCTGATCGGAACCCGTGACAATGATATCATCAACATAGAGAAGAATGATGATGACACCTTGTGGACCATGATGAACAAACATTGAATAATCTGAGCGAGAGGAGTGAAAACTAAGTTCTTGAAGATATGTTGCAAAGCGATGGAACCAAGCTCGTGGAGCTTGCTTGAGACCATATAAGGCTTTGTGCAAGTGACAGACGTGATGAGGGTAGTCTTTGTGGACAAAACCTTGTGGTTGAACCATATAAACTTCGTTGTCAAGATAACCATTTAAGAATGCATTTTTGACATCAAGTTGTCGTATTGGCCAGTTGTATGTAATAGCAATACTTAAAACTAAGCGAATAGTTACAGGTTTGACAACTGGACTAAACGTCTCGTCATAGTCCAATCCATATTGTTGAGAATATCCTTTAGCGACAAGACGAGCTTTGCAACGATCTAAAGAACCATCGGCCTTCTGTTTAACACGATAGACCCATTTAGAACCGACTACATTCATACCAGGACGCAAAGGAACTAAAGACCAAGTTTGATTATGTATTAAGGCATTGTACTCATCAAGCATTGCGGCTTGCCAACGTGGGTCTTTTGAGGCTTGAGTAAAACAGGTAGGTTCAGAAGGTATGGCAGTAATAGCAGTGAGAAAACAAGATGGGAGTGGATGCTTGGTGGCAATGAAAGATTTAAGAATCTTAGGTTTATAAATACCTGATTTTGATCGAGTTTGCATGTGGTGAGATGGTGGGTGGGGAGGTTGCACGGGTCCAGCATGGTCATCATGAGAAGAGGCAGAGATGGGCGGTGATGAAGAGGAAATTGGGTCGTGGGCTGGCAGTGAGACAGCAGTAGCAGCAGCATTGGAGACAGCAAGTGAAGAAGAGGGAACTGGGTCGTTGGCTGGCGCCGAGACAACAGTAGTGGGTGAGGACTCATTCGGGTGGGTGGGTGAAGAGTTGGAAGTGTGAGGAGAAGAGAAAGACACAATGGGCTGATCGGATGGAGTATGGTGAGAGTTTGGGGAGGATGAAACAGTAGGTGGAGGTAGTAATGAAGGGGATGAAATTTTGGGAATGGTAACATTGGACGGCCAGTTAAGTTATACCCAATTGGTGAATGTAGAGGAGGGTACAGAAGTATGAGATTGTACAGCAGCAAAAGGAAATAATGTTTCGTCAAAAACAACATGTCGAGAAAAGTAAACCCGATTGGTGGAGGGTTCAAGACATTTGTAACCTTTGTATTTCTCACTGTAGCCAAGAAAAATACAGGGTTTAGTTTTTGGTTCAAATTTATTTTTAGTGTAGGGAACCAAATATGGATAACAACGACAACCAAAAACTCTCAAAAAATTATAATCAGGTTGACGCTGATGTATTTGAAAATAAGGAGTGGAGTTTTAGAGAACAGGGGTGGGCAAACGATTTATTAGAAACACAACAGTTGAAAAGGCTTCTACCCAATAAGATAGAGGCATCTGACTGTGAAAAAGAAGAGATAGGCCTGTTTCAACAACATGTTTAATTTTTCGCTCGGCAACACCATTTTGTTCAGGTGTATGCGGACAAGAATATTGATGTGAAATGCCTTGTTGAATGAGAAAATCATTAAGTACAGTAGCAATATATTCGCCCCCCCCATCCGTTTGTAAAGTTTTAATGGGAAGAGAAAAACGCTTTTCTACAAGAGTTTTGAATTCTTTAAAGGATTGGGCAACTTGAGATTTAGTGTGCAGAAAATAAACCCATGTGAATCGAGTAAAATCATCAACAAGAATTAGAAGATAACGAAAACCCACATTAGCTGTAATTGGAGCGGGACCCCACAAATCTGAATGGATCAATGATAGAGGTTTAGTGACATGATGAATTGCAGAAACAAAGGGTAATTTATGATGCTTTGCTGCCATACAATTTGGACAAACGTGCATTTTATTTATTTTTGATTCTAAAACAAGAAATTTATTGGAAGCTAATAAAGTGAGAGTCCGATTGTTTGGATGACCAAGGCGCATATGCCAGACTTCAGAAGGTGCACGTTGACTGACAAAAGCTAATGGAGAGGAAGAATGGAAGATTGGATCTGCTGCATGTGGAAGACGATAAAGGCCATTCTCAATCTGACCTTGAAGGACCCGCTTCCCCGTTTTGCGTTCCTTAATACAAAAACCAAACCGATCAAATATGAATACAAAATCACCATCATGAGTTAATTGAGCAATAGACAGGAGATTCTTGGAGATGTTAGGGACATGCAAAACATTGTGAAGTGAAATGGAGGAATGGGTTGTAGGGATAGAGATGTTACCAGTAGAGGAGATTGGAAGAGACATACCATTTCCTACCATGACGTTGTCAGATCCAGTGAAGTCAGCCCGGTTTGTCATTGATGATGCATCATTCGTCATGTGATGAGTAGCACCGGTATCAGCGTACCAGTGATGATCATACGGTGCAACAGATTGGTGAAGTGCAGCAAAGGATTGTGGCATCTCATCCGGGTGAAAATTATGATTGAAACGCTGGTAGCAGGTGGTTACCACATGTCCATACTTTCCACACAGCTGACATTGGGGACGATGAGAATTTGAGGCAGGAGAGGGTGGTGCACCAAGAATAGAGCGCTGCTGATTGGTGCGACCACCACCACGTCCACTACGACCACCGCGACCAAAGCGATTGTAACCACTACCACGAGCACCACGATAGGGTGAGGGAGCACGTGGCTGTGTGGGTTGAGTACGAGCCAGAAAAGCAGTAGACTGAGGAGCTGAGTTTTGCTGTTGATGAAGGAGATCTAGGCGAGCTTCATGATGAAGAAGCAGAGCATGTAGTTCGGAGAAGGTGGGGAGAGTAGTGCGGGTGAAGATAGCAGTAACAAATGATTCATATTCAGGGCCAAGACCTCGTAAAACATTAGAGACTAAATCCAAGTCAGGTACAGGACGTTGGATCGAAGCAAGTGCATCAGCAGTGAGTTTGATTTTATGAAGATAATCAGTAATGGAGAGGTTTTCTTTCTTAATGGTACTAATCGTGTTTTGAAGGTGAACAATACGAGCGGAGTTATGAGAAGCAAAGGTTGTTTCGAGGGAATGCCAGACTTCACGGGATGTACGCAATCCAACGACAGTTGCATGAATAGGATCAGTAAGAGAGGATTTTAGCCATGTCACCAGAGTGTGATCAGCCTTGCGCCATTGAGAGTAGAGAGGATTGAGGCGAGAAGTACCACTAGTAGCATCAGTCAGTTCAGAAGGAGGAGGAGCAACAGCAGGATCCACGTAGTCATATAGTTCTTGAGACTGTAAGATGGAGAGCATCTTGTCTTGCCATAGGAGATAGTTATCACGATCTAGTTTAATGGTGATGAGAGGATTGAGGTTGGAGAGGTTGGGAACAGGATAGGGAGAGGGTTCAGGAGCAGAAGGAGTGGCAGTGCTGGTAGAGGTTTGAGAAGCCATTAAAGAGAAAAGAAAAAGATGACGGCTAGGGTTAGGTTAGGTTCTACTGATACCATGTAAATGAATAAACTTCCTTAACCCTTTAGGGTTCGGTACTAACATTATATAGAAAACAGTTACAAGAATACCCTTGCATGGGTTGAATATTACAGGAAAATACAAATGATCACAAGAAATATAATTACATAAATATCCTCTAACAGTAAGTACGTATTTTTAAATAAAGATTTGCGCTCATTGTTGGTAGCCTTTTCTAATTTATTAGTTGGCAACTTTCCTAATTCATGTCTAAGATTTTTTCCTTGTATATTGTGTAACAAAAACACTATTGGGACCGGCCCAATAATATGTACATATGTACGGATTGAGCTGGTACCCAATCACAACTATTTAATAATATCTTTCCTTGTTTATATTTTCCTTTTTCATTATTTGTAATTGATTTGCTTTGATCCTCACGGTGACATGTCACATGACTATGGGTATTTGAGGAGCAATAAGCTCTGGATTCGCTCCGCTAAAACCGAAACCCAACTTTTTTTCATCTTTTTTTTTTTTGAGTGATGATAGGGGGTGATTTTTTGGAGAGATTTTAGAGGAGATTTTTGTTATAGTGCCCAGATGGAGATGATGTAAGGGATGATTTTAGGTGATGATGATCTTCTCACTATTTACATCATCCCAGATGGAGATGATGTAAGGGATGATTTTAAGTGATGATGATCTTCTCACTATTTAAATCATCTTCACGAAAATCATACCCTTTTAAAACTTTTAACCTCTTCAAAACTACCATCTAAATTTTAACGGTGAAATAAAAGACTCAAAATTTTACCAAGTAGATAAGAGGCTTAGAAGTCTTATAATGATATGCTTTTCGGTGGCAAATGCCGTGGCCGACAATGATCTCTACATGGTGAGAAAGTCATCTTCACCAAAAATCAACCTTCTCTATGTAGGCCTTACAAGAAAAACCTTCACGTAGCATTACTCTTTTTTATTTTATTATATATATATATTTTAAGATTTGCTGTTTTATAGACGAGGAAGGACATTGCACGGATGGTTCGTCGAATTGGTCATGGACCATCCTTAACTCGGCCGGTTCGAACTGATTTAATCTATCCTAATTGGATCAGCTGGATCGGACAAAATGAGTTTTTTTATATAAAAAATAAAAAATATTGTTCGCACCAGATCGGGTCTGGATCGGTCAATTCAACCTATCCAAGGTGAACCATGATTCCACCATGGCTTATTGCACTAATATTGCATCAGCATGATTTTTGTGAAGCTAACATAGAGATCATCCAAGAGCTTATTTTTGGTTAAATATATGTTCTCATCACCAAATAGATCATCATCATATCCGAAAAATCTTCTAACCTCTTTTATTGAACAGAAAATTTCTAACCTCCTCAAAGTATAGTTTTGCTATTGGAATCGGCCCACCAATCTATCTAATTAGATAGATTTTTTAGCCCGTCCCAAAATCATTTTCGGCTCAAATTCATATTTAAAAATACGTAAATTTTAGATATATTTTTTGCCTGCGGTTGATTTCTTATATGAATATTTCACGATGATCTACAAGTATAAAAAAAACATCCTCATTGAAAGTTATCGTTTAGATGATATCTTTGTGGGTCTCAACAAAATCATAGTACAATAGTGGTGCGATAAGCTATGGATACCACCATATGCGAAATCACATGTGTTTATTAGCTTTTTTTTTATTTTTATTTTTTTATTTCCGCTGGTGTAGAATCGTGTTTAAGTGCTTTGATAGGAGTCATGCAAAAAGATCGTCGATTGCAAGATCAAGATGTGAAAATAATAAGTAGCACGAGGACCTCATATTTATAAAGAGATATTGAAATTTTATATTAGAACTAGCTAGCTGTTATTTGCACGGCGGATCTAGGTTGTAGAGAGGGTGGTCGGTTCAATTTTTAATGTTAGTCGATTATATTTAAAGAGTCTAGATCGGCTTACAGTCTTATACGCACAGGTTACGTGTATACACTCTTGTGGGGTCCACATGAGGCTTATCTAGGGTCTAATTTTTTGTGAGAAAGTTCTCTTCATCATGTAGATCATCTTCTCCAAAAATAAGTTCATTCTAAAACTTCTAACCCCATAAAAAATTGACTCTTTTTTTCATCGTTCATTTTTCACCGTTAATTTTTAATCAACTTCCGATCAATTGTTGATGGGGCTAGAAGTTTTAGAATAGACTAATTTTTTGTGAAGATGATCCAAGTGGTGGGGAGAACATCCTCATAAAAACTCAGCCCTTAGATCAACCTCATGTGAGCCCCACATGAGCCTGTACATATAACATGTACATATAAGGCTGCTAGCCGATCCATTCTCATATTTAAAATGGATCTATAGTTGCCCACCTTATTTTTAAAGGGGTGTTGTTAAGGAATTCTTGAAAATATAAGGGGATGGACAAGTTAAATGGGCTTTTAGTCCAAAATCACCCTTTCAATTTTTTCTTTCTTTTTACTAGGGAGTGGTGATGGTGTAAACTAAACTAACATGCACCTCGCCTCCACCATCGGCCACTGCACTGAACTCCACTACCGGCCACCTCAACCTCACCGCTGGCCACCTAAAAATTATAGAAAGGGACAGAAGAGTGAAAGAGAGAGGTAGAGAGAAGACTGAAAAGGAGAGGGGGAGAGAGAACGAGAGGACCCACCCCTTCTTTCCTTCCCTCCCTTTCTTTCCCCTCACGATTACACAAATAAAAAAAAAGAAAAAAAATTCAGATCTAAATTTTTTTTCGAAGAAGACGACGAATTCAAACACCAGTGTTTGAGTTTTGTAGAAAAATTCGACCATCAGTGATTGAGTTTGAAATATCACCTACACCTAGGTGAATTTCTGAACCAATAAACACTAATATAAGTGTATATGGAAGGGGGATCAATATCTACCTATTTAAAATTTAATTCACAATGAATTCATAATAAGTAGAAATTGAAA
This sequence comes from Macleaya cordata, assembly GCA_002174775.1. Taxonomy (NCBI): domain Eukaryota; kingdom Viridiplantae; phylum Streptophyta; class Magnoliopsida; order Ranunculales; family Papaveraceae; genus Macleaya; species Macleaya cordata. The sequence goes on along the minus strand of MVGT01001698.1, from coordinate 19,979 downwards.
CAAGCTAGTATTGACTTATTTGATTCTCGAATGCGGAATTAAGAGAGAATCAAATATTTCAATCTTGCACAAAAATCATTCACACAAATTAGCATTCAACACAAATGATTTTTGTTGACGGGGAAAA